>MEJB01000001.1:5172001-5209254 GCA_001752375.1 Rhazya stricta | reverse complement strand
GGCCTTTTTCAACACAAATAGGTCAAAAGGCATTAAAGAAGCTAACACAACATAATTAGTAATCAAGCAACAATAATTGTATATAATAAAAGAGTAGAGCATTCATATAGAGCAAACCTTGCTCATAATATTTGATGGAGCATTTAATATATTAATTAATCAAAGCTCTAACTTCTAGAAAGTTAGTTATACTCTTATATATAAGAAAATACATAATATTGATGCTTAACATCTCAACATATATCTCAAAATAAGACTAAGAGAAGGAGAAAACAAAGCCTAAAGAGGTTGTAGCGAAGCTAATTGCTGAAGTTCTCTTAAAACTTCTTCATCTTCCTTTCTTCTTCCAAGCTTCTTACCTTTTTTCGCCTTTATCCTCTCCTGTTTCTCACGAAATGCCTACTACCCGAATTGTATGATTTCCTCTCAAGATTATTAGTTTTGTTTTCCTTTTTGATGCATATTTTGAAAGCCTTGTGAAAAATAGCTATAAGCAACATCACTTGTCAAATTCCCATTGAACGACGAACCTACTTATACTTTATCTTTTATGTTTTATATTTTATGTTTTGTTGCATATAGATATTTCTTGTTACTTTATGGCTTCCCAAGATAACACTTTTCATTATGACTCATCCTTTTTCCTTTGACTTTTCTTCAATTGTCCTTTGCTGCTCTTTTGCTCACTTCTTTARTGATACAACAATGAAATGCTATAACACTAATCCAAACTTTAATTCTTCATTAAACAACCTCTATTTCACGTATAGAATCATTTTTCTATAAAATAGAGGATTTTACCTCAATGATTGCTCATGAATTTCAAGAAAAAAGTCACTTAATTGAAATTATGCAATGTCCAACGTAAAATAGCACAAAGTAATATCTTATCATATCAAAGAGGTTGAAAATAGGCATATAAACGCTAGTAAAATCGATGAGTTTTCACTCACATCAAATACCTATTGAAAATTTAAAATTTAACCCACAAAATTGAAAATAAATAATTCAACCCTCCAAAATTTATTTCCTAGCTCCGACATTGATAAAGAACCTTTTGTATACAGGTGTACGACCTTATTCTATATGGTAAATGGAAGAAAGCTCAATGTATGTGTATGTCTATGGGCCAACTTGATTAGCTGGACTACCTCAATGTATTAATTAGATTTAATTGCTTAAACCATATCATCAATACACCTAACAATACTTAATTGGTTGACGCATGAGCTTATTTGTTCGGGTATTATTTCCACTAATTAATTTATTATAAGCATTTTTATTTAGGAGAGTGGTAAAAGTAATATATCTAATTTCTTTATGTAAAATATCGATTAGAGCTACCAATTATTTAGGATTTTGACTACATATCTTATTAAACATCATAATATTAACGATTGAAACTAGAAACTTTAATTTTTGGAGTTAAAAATTATACAAAATTTGAATTTTTTGCATTTTTTAAAACTTTCATAAAAAACGAATAACGTAACAAATAATAAAAGTAATAAATATTTTTGGATAAAATAAAAATAATAAAGTAAATTGAGTTTTTATTTGTATAGTATAAATAAATAAAGCTTACAACAAATATATTAAACATAGAATGGAACAAATTTTCAAAATAAAAGGAAACAATTTTAAAGAAAAATTACACCAAAAAGAAAAAAAAAAGGACCTACTCAACTCTGCGTGGCTTGACCGGAGCTGGCCTCGCGACTCAGCGACTTTATAACCCTTCATAACCATTTTTCTCTAAAAAAATAGTTTTTCAATTTTTAATAAATTTAAATAAAAAGAAAAGTACAAAATAAAATAATTATATCATAGGAACATTAAATCATTCTTTTTCTTCAAATCTGATTTGATTTGAGCTAAAAATGAGGAAGTTTTTTTTTTTTTTAAAAAAGAGATGTAGGAGAATTTTGTAGAGAAGTGTGATAGATGAGGGCACTTATGCAAGGACATTTTTAAAAATGTGTCTAAAATAATATTACAATGGAGAAAATTTGACGTGTTGTATTCAACAAACATGTTTATTTATTATTTAAAAATGAATAAATATTTAAATAGACATAGCATCTCCAAATTGGCCAACTAATTAAAATTTCATCTTCTACAATGACCAAAAGATTAGTCACTTTGTTAAATSACAAGATCCAAATCTGAAACACCTGGTCTCTCTTAAGGGACGAGAGTGGTGAACACCAATCGAGAGAACGTTTGTTAGAAGAGAAGTATTGTTGATCCTAAAATTAGCATGATATTGTGGTATGATTTATTTTACTAAAAAAATAGATTTTCATAAATATATACTTGTCACATAATTAATGAATTAATTGTTGATTTTTAAATTTCCATGAAATCAATTAATAGTAAACCTACTAATTTTGATAAAAATGACATTATTTTGGAAAATTTTTTAAAATGTCCTTGGCAAAGTAACATCCCCTATCACTATTCTCTATAAATTTCTCTTGCATCTCTCTGAACAGATCTCATTTTTTTAGCTCAAATTTGAACAAATTTGAAGAAAAAAGAAAAATTAATTGTTCCCACTTCTCTTATAGGCTATATACTCTATAGGGCTATGTTACATTTTCTATTTTTTCATTAAACTTGATAAAAATTGAAAAATAATTTTTTTTGAGAAAAAATGGTTTTGAGAGCCGCTAGCTAGGTTCTTTTTTATTATTTAATTTGCTTTTTTCTCTAAAAATTGAAAATTTCATTATGAATCTATAATGAGAAAATAAAGCATTTCAAGGGGAACTATTTTCCACCCAGATACACTGTGTCTCTAATCGAGTAGCCACATTGGCAACCTCATGAGCCCGACAATTGCCAGATCTCCGAACATATGAGATCTCAATACTAAAAAAGGTTGGAAGACTTATTTCATGTCTGTGATAATGTTGCCTATCAAAGAAGAATCTATGATCTTCAATTGAAGCTTGTTAATGACTTCCAGAGTGTCACCTTTAAGCATTAAAATTTGCTAAAAACGCACTTAATTTGTCATTCTTGAAAATTATTTTTGAAAATAAAAAATTAGAAAATACGTTCGATTTATAATTTGACAGAAAAATAGTTTGACTAATTTAGATGAATCTACTTGTCAATTAAATTTCAAATACTATTAGTCAATGTTAGAATTTTTTAAATTAAAATTAAAGTTAAAAAATAAGTGTCATTTAATTAATTATAAGTTTTTTTAGATAATTACTTAAAAGAAATAAAGAGAAAATACGTTTTTCGCGTTTTGGTTGTAGAGGAGTGTTTTGCTTGAAAACACTAAAAATAATATTTTAGTTGTTTTTAGTTTTTAGCACAAACAATATTTATGCGTTTTCAGAAATACGAAAGAGAGCACATTTTAAGTATTCTGAAAAATTAAAAATAGGAAACAACCCGAAAACAACAAAATGAACCGGACCTTAATCTTGGAAATGYAGTTCGAGAACACTATTGATTTTTATTTTTTTATTCCTTATATAATTACATAAATTTATAWTTTTCTTACTTAATAAATAAGAATAACCTAATGTAAGGCTCAAATTAAGYAGTAAAAGAAATACTTAAAACAAATAATTCTCATTGGTAGCAGTATTGAAATAATTACAAGTGAGGGCACATAAGAAGCAGAAGAATCAAAACAAGCAACGAGAAACCCTTTTACTTTTCTATACTTCCTCAATATATATCTTGTAATTTCCTTTGTTCCTTTTTTCTTAAATTAAATTTGTATTTCTTTTTTTCTTATATAAATTCCTTARTTAATAATCAATTCCTTACATAAAATAATTATAAGCAATAAACATAAATACATAACTTAAAATAAGGTTTAAATTAATAAATAAAATAATTTTTAAAAAGTAAAAAAAYGTATTTGAAAAAAGTGAAAACTTGGGAACTTGCTCAGCTCAGCTCAACYAGCTCGCCAACTTGCGAGTTTTCTGGCTGAGCCAAATCGAGCTCAAATTCTCAATTTGCAAACTCGGCTCGTGAATAGTGGCCAGCTCGGCTTGGCGAGCTGAATTGTTTGCCATTATTACAAAGAGACAAAGTGAATCTGAAGTAAATTTTGAGTGTTCATAAATTCAATTACTTTTCAGACTTCAAACTTTAGCTTTATCGAACGAGGTTTTAATTTAATAAACTCTTAATTGATTTATTTATCAAACGATCTTAATTTAATAAGTTATGAATTCATTAAGTTTTAAGTGCTAAATTATGTTATCATATATGTCCTAAGAGTGTGGATTAATCAGACAATCCTAATATACGTCAGAATATCAATACTTAAAATTGATAGAAGGAATTAAGAATCACTTAACATATTGAGAGATTATGAAATTATAATTTAAACGGTACTAATTTAATAAATTCTTAATTCGTTCAGTTTTAAGTATTTAATTGGGTTAGCAAATAAAACTTTAACCCATTTTGAATAAATTAATGCATTAATAAGGATATACAAAATATATGTGTACTAAATTTTATTTATGTAAGTAATTGTGATACTTATATCTTAAAAGAAATTACAATAAAAAATGACGAWAATAAGTGTTTAAAAAAATCAATTTGAATTTCAATATTTCTTGAACATTCCCACCAATAAATGTAGAGGACCAGCACAAAGAAACARTATTAGCAACGAAATAAATAATATCTTTGGATTTTCTCGGGAAGAGGAAAAAATTATATCTTAATGTTTTTTTGGCCTTGAAATTGCCTCTCAACCTTAAAATGAAACTAAAAATTATTGTATCAAATCTTGAAAAGCCCATTTTGATTTTGTAGCAGACAGCATCAGTAAGACTAATCAAATTGCAAGTGTTTAAAAAATTCTAAATGAATATAACTTATTTATCAAATTTTAATTTTATCATGCAAGTTAGAATATATATATATAGAGTACAATATTCATAAATTAATAATATTGAGACCATATAAATTCTATTCATCTACACAAGTATTAATTAACAAAAATTAATTTATCGTGTATACTAACTAAAATGTTGTCTTATTTTATAAAAAAATGAAGCATTTTGAAAGATTTAAAAATAATAAGCGATAATGTCCACTTATATTTTATCGAATACATAGAATAAATTAGATTAAAAAAAWTGTGTTTAATCAACTAAAGTTTTATTTTATTTTATAAAAAATAGGGAAATTGGTGATTTATGCCCCCATAACTTTACCAATTATTGATAGATGTCCATAAACTTTTATTTTTATTCATTTATGTCCTTTAACAATTTTAATTTGTTTATTTCTGCTCCATGACCGAGTTAAGTGTCAATTTCTGGCATCCCCTTGCACATGTCTTTCACATATCCATTAATTGAAGGGTAAAAACATCAATCTATGTTGATTTTTTTTAAAGAAATTAATGTCATTTGACATACTCAAGAAAGAAGGGGTTATTCTGCCAAGCTTAAAATAAGCACCTTTTAGCTTTTTGCTATGTATATTTTTATAGCAAAAAGGTAAAAATTGCTAATTTTAAGTTTAGCAGAACAACCCCTAGTAACTCATACCCAAACAATTAAAAAACATATTACCTAAGTCACCGTATGTATTATAACCTTATTCACCCTTTGTATTTTAACTCTTTTTTTACCTCATCTGTGCACTTCGAATTCTTGCCTTTTATAAACGAAAAATCTTGTAAATTCAAATTCTTCAAGCTTTGTTTACCCTAGTAATCCATTCTATTTATCCYTCCATTTAAGATGAAGATGCAAGTATTTGAAGATGTATTTTCAAAATTGGTGGTTAATAATACTGAAGACGTGGTTTACGATAAGCGTTTTCTAATCATTAAATATTTTTGATAAATAATTATATTTATACTAAAATCTGAGATTAAAAATAGTATCTTTTTAAATACTAGTATTGCCAATCCCGTGTCTTTCTAGAAATCATATATTCTTAAGATGTTTTTTTCGTCAGACAAAGTGTCTTCTTTATAGTACTTTTTATAACAAAATATATTTCGAGATTAACAGTTGTTATATGATTTTTGACATTATATTTATCGTTACCATGAGTAATTCGAATCTTATATTTATATATGCCCTTGTTGAGTTGAATTGAATTTTTTTTCAATATATATAGTGCAAGCATCAAAGTGAAAGATGAAAAGCTCATGTCCGATTTTCCGCTGATAGTCTAAATAGGAGACTTCTTTTAACATTCTGATTGTGTATTGGCATCACATACATTGTGTGTTTAATYGAGCACATCCCATCAAGTAGCGTCAGGAAGGTATGCTTATATAGGAGTTTCTGTGGGTTTCTCGTGGCTATTTTTTTGTTGATGCTTGCAAACAACCAGCACAATGGGAGAACCAAAATTTCTTATATGAACAAAACAAATTAAATACAAGAGATGAAATTGACAAAATCAACAATACTAGCTTTTTAGTTTTTCTTGGATGCACAATATGCAATTATTTCTTTGCAATTTCCATCGATTTCTCCAAAATAGAATAGCCCCGGTAGACCTAGACTGTGAAATAAATGCATGAAAATTCACTACCTAATGTAATAATGGGTAGATATAAATACATAGAAATTGTTGAGGAATATAAATAAGTAAAATAAAAGTTAATGGACATTTTTCAAAAATTGATAAAGTTACGAGGAATAAATCACTCATTTTCCTTTTATATACGTAAATTGACTTCTTTGCCCTGCACTTAATTAATGGACATGTGAGAGGCATGTGCAGTAGGACATCGGAAATCGCCACCTAACACAGTAGTAGGACAGAAATAAACGAACTAAAATTATTAAGAGACATAAATAAAAAAATAGAAGTTTAGAAACATTTATCAAGAATTTGTATTTTTACGGGATTATATCGCCAAGTTTTCTAAAAAATAATAAGTATTCTGAAAGATGAGGGCTGTTAAATTTTATTTTATTTTATGAAAATATGAAGTATTTTGAAAGACTTACGAATAATAAATGATAGATGTCTACTTACATTTTATCAAATATATGGAATAAATTTGGATTAAAGAAAATTATGTCTAAACCAACTAAAATTCTTACTCTATTTTATAAAGAATATGAAGTATTCTGAAAGATTTAGAAAAACTAAATAATATATGTCCTCTTACATTTTTTATCAAATACATTTAATGAATTAAATTTTTACAGGATTGTGTATTATAAGTGACAAATTGGTCTTCTATGAAATTTGAGGGAACATTAATTTGTGATACAAATGAGAGCAAAAAGTTATGCAAGTTGTCAACAAAAACTATTATCATATTATTTTATTAAAATTATAAATTTAGCTACTTGGCCCAAGTCGGATCAAGTCGAATAGAAGAAAATATTGTTCAATAAAATATATTAATTTATTGAATAGTATTTTAAAGAGAATTTTAATTTCAACGTAAAAATAACACGATAACATTATTAGAAGAAGGTAAATATTTTATTGTAAAAAAACTAAATAAATTTAATAATGGCAGACACAAGACAAAACAACGCATCCAATATCAATCTATCAGTATTGGTCCAGATTCAAATTCACAATATCCACCCCATCCCAATCACAATCTTACAAGGGTACTTTCAGTTCTTTAGTCACAGTATCACATCTCTAACCCTATATTTCCTATAAGAGTTATTCAAGTTTTGAACAAAAATTATTATCAATATTATTTTATCAAAATTATTAATTTAACTAGTTATTCAAGTCGAGGTAGAAGAAATATTATTCAATAAAGCTTAATAATTTATTYAATATTATTTGAGAGAGATTTTACTTTATTGCGTTACATCTTAAAAATAACATTATTAAAAAAATTAAATAATTACTGTAAAAGAAAAACTAAATAATTTAGTAATGGCAGACCCACTATCCAAAAGAAAACGGTAGATCCAATATCAACCTATTAGTATTGGGCTATCTTCAATTTCACAAAATCTGGCCTGGCCCAATCAGAACCTTACTAGGGTTTTAGTTCTTTAGGGTTAGTATAACATCCCTAACCCTATAATCCTTACTCAACCTCGCATAGTAGCAGTCTCCGCGGAAGAGAAGGGACGAGAACGAAGGTTGAGGGAAGAACTTCAACGAACATCAATGGTAAGAAGCAGAGATTCGAACAGTTGTATTTGTATAGAAGAACCAAAATCGCAAAAAGTTGCATAAGTTACATGTTCCAATGTCTGATGTTAGTTATAGAAGAATGTTGCGYTGTTCTGTATATGTMTTTTTGAGCCGCATATCAATGATCATCTGTTRAATCTTTTATGTRGTSGTGATCTGAACCAGTTTTTTAARCTGTTTCTGTTTAGATTTGCATTCGTCTCCAGTATCTTTTTTCGTGTCTACGTTTATTCGTAGGTATAAAGCTTGTRGTGAGGCTTGGTAAAATGATTATCACTACTTAGATTTATATCACCTGTAAAAAGGTGAAATATTTTGTTTGTTTGTCTTGAGAATGGTTGCTCCGGAAGTTTTTGGGATGTTTTAGCAACTAAAATTGCCGTATTTGGTTTTGAAACTATTTGCGTTTCGAATATCTTTGTATTTATTCTGTTCACATAAACGAAACATTGAAATTGGGATAAGATGGTCGGAAATTAAACTTCATGAAATTATGTGACCGTCGTGTATTTGTGTTGGAACTCTAATTTGTCTTTTTTACTGATGCCTTCATATAATTAATTATAATTACAGGCATTTGTTAAAGCTCAGAAGACAAAAGCCTACTTTAAGAGGTACCAGGTTCCCTTCAAAAGAAGAAGAGGTATACACAATGCTCATGTTCTTACAATTATATATTCAATCAAATATATATTTTTACAATCTAATTTTGATATTTCCTCATATGCAGAGGGAAAGACTGACTACCGAGCTAGGGTTCGTCTGATCAATCAGGACAAAAACAAATATAACACCCCGAAATACCGATTTGTTGTCCGATTTGTATCCTATTTCATTTGCTTTACATTGTTTCGAGATGCTAGTTTTGATCTTGATTTTTGAGATGTTAGTTTTAATTCTTGATTTTGCAACATTTTGCTTTGGCCAGTCTGMTATAGTCTTCTTGATTCCAGCTATTTTGAAAATAATATATTTTGCATTTGGATTGGATTATYTAGTGAATCCTAATTTCATGTTTTAACATTAGCTTAATTTGGGATTTAGCTTATTTGTTTTGCTAGAACTATTTTAAGAAATGTTACTTTGACACAGACAATAGACCAACAAGGACATAATTGCACAGGTTGTATCTGCTAGCATTGCAGGTGARATTGTTCTTGCAGCTGCCTATGCACATGAGTTGCCTCGCTATGGTCTTGAAGTTGGCCTGACAAACTATGCTGCAGGTATCTGTACAAATTCTCTAGGGCATCTAAATTAATTTCTTGAGTCCACTTTTGTTGTCAGTTGTTGCAACTGTTTTTTATGCCGTGCCTCAGCTTACTGCACTGGACTTTTGCTTGCTCGTCGGGTTCTCAAAATGCTTGAAATGGATGAGGAGTATGAAGGAAATACCGAGGTAACCAGCAGCAGCTCTAAGCTGTTGTTAAATCATCTTTTTGCTCTTTCCTTTACTTAAAAAAAGTAGGCTGGAAGGGCTTGAAAGAGAGAGTGATGTGGTGTTCCTATCACCAACAGGCTGTTACTTATTATGCTTCGTTCTTACAGGCAACTGGCGAAGATTACTCTGTTGAACCTGCTGAGAGCAGAAGGCCTTTCCGTGCTCTTCTGGATGTTGGTCTTATCAAAACCACTACTGGAAATCGTGTTTTTGGTGCTCTGAAGGTTTGTTAATTTCTTGTTCTTGTGCCATGCAGTATCTGCACTTTCAAACTTTAAATAACATGCTTTGTTTTTTTTTTTTTTTTTTTTTTTTATCAGTAAATAGCATGCTTTGTTAAACTATTARATTTGTGAGATTCTCTATGGGATGTTATAGTGTTGATTTTAATTATCACATTTGTTTTTAGGGGGCATTGGATGGAGGACTCGATGTTCCTCACAGTGAGAAGAGGTTCGCTGGATTCAACAAGGAGAGCAAAAGTCTGGACCCTGAGGTTCACCGCAAGTATATATATGGAGGCCATGTTGCTGCATACATGAGGGTGAGTATGAAGTCTAAGATGATTTCTTGCTCTCTGATCTAGTCTTCTATAGTCCTCTATTGGATATGCCATATGTAATATTTTCATGGATGTGCAGACTTTGAATGAGGATGAGCCCGAGAGGTATCAGACTCACTTTAGTGAGTACATCAAAAGGGGTATTGAGGCAGACAATATTGAGGAGTTGTACAAGAAGGTCCATGCAGCTATTCGTGCTGATCCTACACAGAAGAAATCTGAGAAGGAGCCTCCAAAGGAGCACAAGAGGTCAGGGATTTTGTTCTTGCTTTCATGTCAAAATTTGTTGTTTTCTTTTGTATCTCCCACCCCACCCCCCCCAAAAAAAAAAAAAAAAAAAAAAAGTGAGGAAATATTTTGTAGATGTAGGGCAATGTTCTGCATGACTAGGAAATACTTTTTGAGGATTCTAGCTTTGTTCCAAAGCTCATCCAGAATTCTTATATTGACCTTTTTGTTACTCCTTTCAGGTTCAACCTTAAGAAGCTTACTTATGAGGAGAGGAAGGCTAGGTTGATAGAGCGGTTAAATGCTTTGAACGCAGCTGCTGGGGGTGCTGATGACGATGACGAGGAGGATGACGAGTGAAGGGAACGTGTATTTGAATGTTGAACTACATTTCAGCACTGTCCTTGGTCGTTTTCTTTTTCTAGATAGATTCAGTTTTGCATGCTTAGGGAGACCTTGTCCGCCTATATTTATTTTCAGTCGTGTTTTTGCTCTATGGAAGACCTACAACTATATTTTGATATTTTTTGAAGATAAGTAATCTGATATTGAAAAGAAAGCTATTTTCGTTATGTTTTATCTGGATGCGCTTTCAGTTTTCCCATTTCTGGGTGGTCGCGGCATGCTTCAAACCTGAATTGCTATGAATATCGATTTTTAGGAGAAAYCTTTATTAATTATGTTGATGGTAATAAGTAAGTTATACCCAATATAACAATAAGCAGTCCTGAAACACAAAAGACAAGTTACTATATGTTAAATCTTAATCTATCTTTCATGTTTGTCATTTTCTACTTAATATAAGGTTTAATATAACCAAGCAGCTTCTCTAATCATTGTTCTTGGGGATAGTTGGAGGAGGTCGCTGCGGAAACACAGGGAGATGCTAATGGCGCTCCTCTTTGGATATTTAGTTGCCATTTACTTTAAACTGCATAAAGTTTGGAACTTCCAAATTTAGTGACATTCTTGAAGGTATTGTTTTCGCATTTTTCTGTAGTGTGATCTRGTTTGTTGTTTTCGATCCCTGAAGTATACAAAGAAATTCCTCGTTTCATGACTGCCTACAATTGAAAGATCATAGCTGAGCAATTACCAAAAGTTRTCCAGGTTTGAGATGTTCCAAAATCTTACAGTGAGAACTTTCCCCCCTTTAAACTCATCAACTTATTCAAACTTGCCCAAAATCATCGAAACTCATCACATGAAAATATCTTACCTGTTACATTACAAGATTTGATGATGTTTTCAGCTGAGTATGCAACAAATGAACCAATATTCCTAGGAATGTAAGTAAACTAGATCATGATATTCCAGTATCCCTTGGTCATTAGTATGACTGATAGRCCTGTATCTGCTGTAGTCTTGTTATACTTCTATCAGTCGCACAACTCAAATGAGAAGACGATGTTTCAACCAGGAATTATATGAGCCATCCCCCGTTAACCAAAAAAGAAAGTTATTATTATGGTCAAGTAAAACATTTTACTCAGRATAATCGTTTTTCAAACATTTTCTAAACAATTTTCAAGCTTCTTGGGAGTCAAAATAACTGCTTTTTTTGCAGTAGCAAGAAAATGAAATCCAAAGCTTTCATAGTTTCAATCATSTTCGTCGGGGTCAAAATCCTTAACCTTCACATCTGCATCTTCTCCATACTGAATYGCGTTATCAATTTGCGACAAAATATACTGTATACTGCAGATGAGAACAGAAACATCAATATGTGCGGACAAAAATGCAACCTGTTAACTTGTTTGGCAACTAACAAAAGCACACCCAGTAACAGAAAAGAMGCATGTGGAATTATGACAGCCCATCAGTATAAAAACCAGTGCTCTATACRCTTTCTCCTCCTCACTTTATTTTATGCAGGTTGTGGGAAGGAATATGCATGTCATGAAGAGCCAACTAATGGAGAAAGGAGTAACCTATGATAATACATTATTGCACTGGAAATTGATGTAGAATGATAAACTATTACATCTAATGAGAAAGAAAATGATTGTCAAGTCTATATTGTCTTCCCTACTCCCAAGAACTTCAAGCAGGAGGCAGAGAAAATTGAAGGAAGAAAAGAGACCAAAACATAATTCTAGCTATCTATATACCCATGAACATCTTCAATTTGGAAAAGGAAACAGGAAAAAAGAAAAAGAAATGAATAAAATACTTTACCTGCGCTCTTTCCTCAAGTCAAGAGGCAAGAAACTGACCATGCTATACTGATCCACCTGAAACAACAAAAGATTATCAAGCAGTCATGGCAATCCACTGCATATGGAACAGAAAAAGAAAGGGATGTACTGATTCAAGCATGACAGACTAAAAGGAACTGGTTTTTGCCAATARACAGTAACAAGGATAAACTTCAGACATAACAAACATGTTGAATAATCACTATAAAGCAAATGAATCTGATTTTGGACACTGACCAATTCAATTAAAGACTTATTAAGCTTCTGAAAATTTGGACCCATTCGCTGATTCAGCTCTGGCAGCAACATCTGAGGCTCAGGATTCAGGTAGCTGTGGAAAATTGGATTGAGTGTCGGAAGCAAGTAGTAAGAAATATTAGAAGGCAGAAAGTATAGCATACATATGGATATAGAATGCTGGTTYTAGAGTAAAACAACTAACTTTTCAATATCCCTTTTGTTTGTCACGAGGTCCATCTTGGATAGGATATTAACATGTGGAAGTTCAAGTTGAACCATAGCAGAAAGTGATGCCATGCATCCACTGATAAACTTGGTTACATCTGTCATAAACTAATCACAAGAAGAATGTATTGAATTCAATCTGAAGCACAAGGTAAGGATAAAAATATAGCATGTAGAAAACTGACAAACCTGGGAATCGAGCAAATACACAACACAAACATTGAAATTTTTGCGTTTCAAATGCTCCACAAAGTTCTTGAGTACAGGAACATGTGAAAAAAGTTCAATTTGGCCTACAAGAAAGAGGTGAAACGAATCAAAATTCATATGCATTTTGATGATTCAASTAATAAGGCAGAATTGGTCTTTTCTAATAACTAAACGACAAAAACCCACCAAATATTTTCATTGGTGAAGAAAGTGTAGTAYTGCACAATGATATATTCAAACATCAAAAAGTACAAGAGAAGCATGTAAAAAAGAAGAAAATAAAGAAACCCATGAAATTTGTGAGTGATACGATTTTACTAGAAATATAAGGTTTGACGTTGGAAAGAATCCATTTGAAAATACCATCATGCAGAATATGCAGCCAGGAGATGCTGCTGCTCAGACAATAATACTGCAATTGATTGTTTAGTACTACSACATGCTTGTGTGTGTAATTTTGTAGTTGGCAAATTGACCAGCATATAATCCACTAGCAGAGCTAAGAAGATAGARGGAGGAACAAAAGGCCATTCAGTAGCATATTACATAGATTATAGGAAACTTCTACTCCGTCAATATGAAGTTGTATAGGGAAAACAATCATATATTCTTGCAGTTTGGTAGAGATCCTAATAACATTGACGGTAGATAAAATAACCTCTGAGTATTACTARATATGTGTGTTTATCCTTTAACTATCCTCCTTGTGTCACAAYAAGCGTTCCCTGCTTTGCCACCAACAGAATTGCTTCTGATGTGTTCCGACACGTAATATTTACTTTGAAAGGATAGTAACTTGTCCTTATAGATAGTCCATATATACACTAGACAAACACTTGCAAAAGTAAATGAAGGATGGATTAATTGTAGGCAAGAACAAGTACCTGGGCAGTCAAAAACTAAATAGTCATCATCCATGTAGTTATCCAACTCTTCTGTTAGCCAATCATCCAAACTTCCTTCAAGGTGCCTGTATGACATGATTTAAGGATACACAAGTGTACATCTACATATCAATATAAAAGGAACAGACTTTATTCTTTCTAGAAGGGACATAAATTAGAGCCTGAGAATTCTTCCACATGGCACAAAGACCTCTATTCCAATGGAAATAATAACAATGTCAATCTAAGAAGAGGAAAGAGATGGAAATCTAGTTTAAAGTGATATCTGTGTATGAAGGATACTCCATGCAATAAATAAGACCACCATTTGGACCAAGACCAAGTTCCTCCATAACATCTTCCAAAGAAATGAGTTCTCTAATATCTGCAAATTATTTTAGTTCATTAGTTCATAAAACAAAAGATAAAAATAAAATCCCTAGTTATATAAAACTAAGACAAACAAATAACTTTTGTTTGATACTCACCCATGGCAACTGGATAGTCAAAATTTTCTGCAGCAGGATCTAAGTTCACGATGTGGATTGTTCGTCCCACAGTTTGACAATGTTGGTGCAAACTGGAGCAGTAAGTAGACTGTCTCAAGAGAACACAAAGTTAGTAAATAGCTTTTACAAAATGATAGTCCAGTCATTTAAAGGGCAAAAGCAAGCAAAAATTTAAAAAACATCCTCTCTAGACCATCTGAAYAAATGAAGAGATATGATATACTTAAAAAAAAATGCCTAATACTTATAATAAATGAACTGTAATGTGATTGAAAGGTTAAAAGTCTGGTACACACCTTCCCACTGCCTGCAGGGCCAATAACCAGCTGAGCATAGCCCATGGAAGCCTGCTTTCTTTTTCTTTCCTTTTACTTGATTCTGGAAATTCTTTTATCAATTAAAAATTGGAGTACAGATGAAATTAAAGATCTGAAAGACCCCGAGAACTGCAACCAAAGCGTATGTAGCACACCAAACACCAGCAGCAAACAATAAGCTCAGCACATTAGAGTGACCCATAAGCATTACCACGAGAATGCACACTTTGCAACATCACCTGAATTACCAATTGAAAATGGAATAAGCAAAAAAAAAAAAAAAAAAAAATCAAGAAGGGATTTAATCCCTTTAGCAATGAAGTGCTTGCGGCAAAAGTCAACAGCCTTAAGCAATCAAAGCTTCTGAATTGGTTTTGTGTTTACCCAGACCTAATCTCTGGTATCAAATAAGACATCAAATGGCTAAATAACCCAGTCATAAGGGAACTAGAGCACAATTTAAGCAAAGAAGTTCCTCATAGATATCCCCTAAAGGATGATTGGTTAGGATTGCTTCTACACTTATTAGCAGCACAACAATGGGCACTAGAGCAGAARAACATCAAATTCAAAAGATTTCAGTTCCCATCTTATCTTACCAAAATTCCCAAAACTTTCTTCCACAATAGATGAATAATCTATCAACAGAAAATCTATTTACCAGACAATTAGGAGAAGCTACATGGCAGACACTGGGGYAGGAGTTTAACAGAAAGATAAAAGGAACTTTATGGTAGATGTTGGCAACTGCATTCGAGCAAGAGTTATGAAAGATGTAAGAGATGTGGGTTAAGGAAAATGGCACATTTTATATCTTGTTTATACAAGAGAATCAGCAGCTGTGAACTATTAAAARAAACGTAAATACCCAACCCAATATTGACCAGGATTCTTTAGTAAACCTAATATAGCAAACTGTCAATCAGAATGTTCTTTGTTCCTTGACTTTTAAGCTAAGCCTTGAACAGATTCAATCATATAGCACAAAATCAGAATATAGCACAATATCTGAATAGCACCATGAAGTCTCAAATGCCTGATTGTATTGCCTGCCTCAAGGGCACCATTAGCAAATAATATACGGGTTCATATTCACTTTCAAGCAACATAAATAGCACACTGAGAATCTAAAACAGCAAGCAAGCAAGCATCCTATTTCCTCCTAACATGAGTAGCTAACTGAATAATCCAAATTTAACCCTTAGCTCTTGTCCTTTTTTCCTCATGTCAAATACAAGAATTTTCTTGTGTTTAGAAACTTTGTCCAAAATGTAGTTCTCAGACACARAAGTCCCGTTTACATCACAATCACTGAGCCGTCATCATGCCCAAACCCCAAAATTGCACAGATTTTTATGAAGGGTTCATGCACTGATATTGAATCTTTTAGCCAATGAAACTTTACCAAAGCTATAAAACMTGAACCGCTCAACAAAAACCCTCCAATAGAAAATAAAATGAAAAAAAACCCAGACAGAAGAAATAAAAGCAAATTCAAYGCTTATCATATCTTCCTTTCCATCTAAACTTATACACCAACTTAAAAACGATCTATCAAACAAAAACAACACAAACAAAAGCTTCGTACAGTTACAGCTTCCTACAAATACATTAAATTCACCAAGAGCAGATATCTTACTGTAGAAACAAACAAGAAGACAGAGAAATTGGTMTTGGTGCAGAGATTATATAATTCCAGAACTCTCTATCACTCTTGGAGTGAAAAGTGCAAAGCAAAGCACATTCTTTTCCCTCRTCCGGTTTTTCMTCTGTAGTAAAATGATCAGAAGTTGGCTCTCGCGCCGACGCGTCTTTTCTCCCTTCCTCTTTCTTTAATAAGAATGGGCCACACCCGAAGAAGCCCAATTGGCTATTAGGTGGACTAATTACCCGGCCCGTTTTCTTTACGRTAAAAATMGAAAGCGCAGSAGCTTCTGACGAGTCTTATGCATATCCCCGACCACCGTKKTCCAGCTACTATTTGAGAATCATATATAGTGTTTCGGGAGAAACCATCGGAATTGGATTGATATTTTGTTGTCAGGCGGATTCTCGAATGTTTCTTTTGCAGCTGGATCATTCTGGAAAAGGTAGGTTACTYGKGCTTCTTTTTCTTCTGCTTTTAAACGGATGAGTTCTTGATTCTTGTCTTTGGCTTGAACATAGGGGGGTTCATTAGATGTGCTGGATGTTGTCGTTGTTCATAACGATTCGAAGGGGAATAATTAGTGGGTTAGGTTTAAGTTTTTGAAGGTTTTCTTTTAATTGGGTTCTGAACAAGGCCCGTCTTCCATCTTTCTTTAGTATTTTGAGTTGAAAGATGTTTTTTATTTTATTTTTATTTTTTTGGTTCCCAGACGTAGTTGAATAATTTTCTTTCTTCTTAATGGAGGATAGAGGTAAGTATGCGCTGGGGATACAATGGTAATCGCGGGTTTCTTCTGATAAAATAGACCATTCCTTTTCTATGTGACATTCAATATTTGCTTGCATATAATGGAATGAGGATGCATATTCTGGTTAATCTAGCAGCTCATTCAGTAATTTACCTTTCCTAATGAACATATCTAATTTTTTTTTTTTTTTTTGTCATTCGTTAGATTCTGCTACTGTGCCTGTTTCGGACTTAGCTTGGACTGTGGGGATTTGCTGAAATTACTTTGTAGCTCTGCCTGAGATGATTCCGTTGTTTCTGTCTAACACTAATTGGACTGACTATGGGAATGATGAATTGGGTGAGAAGAGAAAGTTGCTTCTTAATGAACTGGAATCAGTTTTGTGGTCGTTCATGACTTTGGCTGGTCGCTCTGAGGTCCGACTTTGGCTGTGCAGCACTATTGCCCATATAAGTTCAATCAGCCACCGCCATCATCCTGAACTATTTGTGAATTTATTAAGAGCCAAGCCCCTGAAGAGAAATCTAGCCGTACAGCTTCTGCAATTGCTTTTTGAGAGGAAACCACGGAAAGCTGGGTCTATTTTAGCCAAGAAAAGTTTCATGTTAGAGAATTTCTTTAGAGGCAAGTTACATAGACATGCTAACTTTCCCTTGTTTTCAAGCTTTTCTTTTTTCAAGATATATTAGCACAAGCTTTTTACAACGTTCTCTGTCATTACAAGCAACTATCCCCATTATGGAAAAGAAAAAGAAGAGCAAAGAACTTTTGTTGAAACATTCCTCTAATGAGTTCCCTAGGAACTTTTACGGTAAATGGAATATATAGAATTGTGATCAATCAAATATTGCAAAGCCCCGATATTTATTACCAGTCTGAATTGGACCATAACGGATTTTCCCTTCTGTACCGGCACCGTAATATCAGATTGGGGAGGGAGATCAGAATTAGAGATTGATAGAAAAGCAAGGATATGGGCTCGTGTGAGTAGGAAACAAAAAATATCTATTCTAGTTCTATCATCAGCTATGGGTTCGAATCTAAGAGAAATTCTAGAGAATGTTTGCTATCCTGAAACTTTTTTGTCACATCNCTATCCCCATTATAGAAAAGAAAAAGAAGAGCAAAGAACTTTCGTTGAAACATTCCTCTAATGAATTCCCTAGGACTTCCAGTCGAATATATAGAATTGTGATCAATCAAATATTGCAAAGCCCCGGTATTTATTACTGGTCTGAATTGAACCATAACGGAATTTCCCTTCTGTACCGGCACCGTAATATCAGATTTGGGAGGAAGATCAGAATTAGAAATTGATAGAAAAGCAAGGATATGGGCTCGTGTGAGTAGGAAACGAAAAATATCTATTCTAGTTCTATCATCAGCTATGGGTTCGAATCTAAGAGAAATTCTAGAGAATGTTTGCTATCCTGAAACTTTTTTGTCACATCTTTTATTAGCAGTGTCTTTATAAATGATTATATTAACGTTGCATTATTAGTAAATATGTTACACCTGGGGTTGTCCTATAGCTTACATGCAAACATAATAAACAAACACCAAATAAAGATAGTTAGCATACTCAGGAATCTCTCTTCATTGAGCAGCGGAATATATCTCAGCAGGAAAAGGAACACCATGCTTTACACTCACTACTTTGTGTCAATAGATACTGATTTAAACCTTCTAAAATAGTTGATTAGCACACTGTGGGCCATTTAATTATTTTTTCCTTTTCTTGACTTAGCTTCCCCCTTCATCTAAGGTAATTTCCTTTCTTTCCTTTTTTTTTTTCCCCTTCATTTTTCTGTTTGTTCAAAATGAAGCTGAAATTACTAAGACAGCAGAACAAGTAAGATTTTTCTGGTTTATGTGTAGTTTGTATCTTTCTTTGACCCTAACAGTTCCTATTGGCTCTTTCGTTTCTCATTGAAGATTTTGCACCCAACGTGTTACATTGGAATTTAATGTGGCTTAACTGRTAATATGGTTGCTGAAATGTCAGTTTAAGTTTTCCAACTGAATTAAAACCCTAACGAAAGATCATTTGTCTTTTAATTTTTCTTCTAAGTAAATAAAATTTAGGAGCTAGTGAATAATTGTTGGCTGCAATTGACCAAGTTTATTTCAATTTGTTAAGAGAAGTTCAACTTAGAAGATTTCTCTTCACTCTTATGTTTCCCTGAGTAAGTCCCAATTTTGTTCATATTCTAATTGACCGATGGTTGATGATAAATACAGGAAATCCAAGACGTATCTTGCAGTGGTTCTCTAACTTTTCAGGAACTGCTGGCTTGGAGCACAGGAAGGGGGCCAAGGCCTTGTCCCAGTTTGCTTTTGTCAACCGTGACATTTGCTGGGAGGAGCTTGAYTGGAAGGGAAAACATGGGCAATCACCTGCCATGGTTGCTACAAAACCTCATTATTTCATGGACTTGGATGTGCAACGAACAGTTGAGAATTTTCTTGAATARGTGCCTGAGTTTTGGTCATCCAGTGAGTTTGCAGAGTCATTGAAGGATGGTGAGATTTTATTTGTAGATATAGAATTCTTTGTTGATATGTTCATACATTTGATGTATAAGAAGGAGTTTGAAGAAGTATGGGATGTGATAGATGAGTTTTTAATGGAGGAATCATTCTCCATTTTATGTCATCGCCTTCTTATTGTACTTGAAGAGCAAGATTTGTCTTTTTTCCTTGATTTGATATGTAAATTTGTTAAACCSAAGCTGGAAGCTGCAGAGTGTGCCAATCCATCCTTCTGGCTTGAAGTTGTACTCTCAAAGTGCAGTGGTGATACCTCCATTGATCAGTTACTCTTGTTAAATGCTGTTACTAGTCATGCACGCCAGCTTCTACGACTTGTACGTGAAGAAGGTGATCAGWATGAAAAGGAAARGGTTAAGAATATTGTTGTTCAGATTTGTGCAAAATCCTCAAGCAGTCSAGATGGTTTCGRTTCAATTATGAAAGAATGCTCCAAGACAAAAAGCATTGAATCAATAAAATGGATGGGGTTGCAGTCTTGGGCAATTTATTTTAGATTGTCGGAGGAACTTTGGACTCCTGAATCCTGGGAATCCMTATTTGTCAGCAATCTTATAGGTTTTCGAAAATCTGACAAGTATAGATTTCTAAACCATGATGAAAGTCCAYAGGAGAGTGGATCTGAGTGGGATGAAAGGCCTTCAAGCAAACTTAAGTTTAAGAAGAAAGGGAGAAATAGAAAGAGACGCAGAAAGAACCTCAAGGTGGAACATAGTTATGGCGATGAGTTACTAGAACTGAATTCGGTGAGTAACAACCTCAATTTGCAATCTAAGGCTGGTGACTGGATGCTATCTACCGATCAATATTCTGCTACATGGAGCAGTGTAAGTTTGATTAGCTTCCATCTTACTTAAATTGCTTTCTAGAAAAAATTTACTCCCTTGAGGTCCACTTTGGTATTTTGGTAGATATCTCATTCTGGTTTAGTAGCTTATCAATAAAAGTTCTGATGGCAGTTGGCTTTATTTCATGGAGTCTGGTGGTCAAAAGTTTATTCTGGGTTTGACTCTTACCTAGATTTCTGAATGCGTTGCTATAAGAATTTAACCTGTCTTCTCTCCCCTCTGGCCCCCATTTACATCTTTAATTTATGGTTAGAATACTTCATGAATTCTCTATTTTCCTTCTCCACACAGAATATGCACATAGTGAATATGTCCAAAGGAATGTTAGAGATGTAAGTTTCTAGTCTACATTGGCTTATGTGTGCTAATTCTTCNAACAAGGGTGCACCAGACATTTTGATCTGCATATATCTCAGAGAGAACCATACTAATCAATCGTAGAATTCACAGTGGACTTTTATTTAAAACTGTGCTATAAGAATTTTTAACCTGTCTTCTCTCCCCTCTGGCCCCCAGAGAATTCCACCTTTACATATTTAATTTATGGTTAGAATACTTCATAAATTCTCTATTTTCCTTCTCCACACAGAATATGCACATAGTTAAGATGTCCAAAGGAATGTTAGAGATGTAAGTTTCTAGTCTATGTTGGCTTATGTGTGCTAATTCTTCTGAATGTTGGCATGCCTTGTAGGTAGACCTACCAGAACATATATCAAAGCATTGCTTTTTGACATGGATGAAATGGGCTTTTCCGAAGATATAGAGTGCTTGATTCTCTCTCCGTGACATGTATTTAAAGCTTTAAATGGAGAAGCCTCTTCMTCAGTTCCTACTTGTTGCTCAAAATAGAAAGATATAAGGTTTGTTAATCGACTGATTCATGTTCGTCGCACCTTTTCTTATCTTGTCTTGAGAATTGGTTGCAGGCAAATTTTCTTTTTCCTTATAACCATGTGTTCTGAATTGTTCTGTGATTGAATTTTACCTTCTTCCAGATGATGAAGGAATTCTGCTGGACCAGAAATTTTCCTCTTCTTGGCTTTGGCTCCTGTAAATATAGKCATGGAAACCCGTTTGGGTAAGATGGTTCAAATGGCACATCTGATCATTTCTTGGATTATTAGTCTGAGATTTCTTTCYTCTTTTCCATCTAAGCTTTCTRGTCTACTTTTGATTTCATGGCTGAATGAATATTAGATCTGTATTCCTAGATGATATTCAAAATGTCTTGCATCCAGATTATTACCCTTTTCACCTTTTCTTGCTTTCTTTTCTCTTGTTTGGGCTGATGCCGACTGTTTATCTCGTGTCAACATTGCAATTGTGCCTCAACTCTTTCCTAACCACCAGGCACATCAACATTGCAATTCTGCCTAAACACTTCTCTAACCACCAGGCACATCTTGTTAGGGCAATTACCTGCTAAATTTATGCACTTCATTGCAAATTTATCAGCACAACTTTTTACCTCTAGCGACAGAGCTATTCCTGAAAACTGCTTCTGTTGATGGTCAGCCTAATGATGCTTCATTGTCAGAGTGCACCTCCAATYTAATGCTAAGAATCCTTGTAATTCTCTAATCCAGGCCTGAAAGTTCATTTCTATAAAATTTAAGATCAACAATTGTCAGAGTTATTAATTATTCTATTGGCAGCTGGATCTTGCTGGTTTTTAACTGAAGATGTGATTGCTCGCCATAAGGGATGCTTCACTCAGGCTTAAATCTTAAGAATATCATGAGCATATAGCTTGATGCATTTGCACCTGGCAAGTGCCAATGCAGGCATTACGCAGCGACCTGATCAGCTTGCATTTTAGCTTGATGACAGTTAACTGGGCTGGAGATGAAGTTCCTTTTGAATTATGTTATATTCAACCACTGTAATCACCTTGTGCAGAGGTTTAAATGAACATCCATGGTCCATTTTATTTCACAACHTCTGCTAGGCGGTTGGCTTTGCCAAAAGGAGCTTCTCTCGTGAAATTCACCAATGCTAGCAGTAAGTCGTGAACTTCAAGTCCTAGGAAGGTTGGAAGTGGAAGTGGTTTCTTTCTCCCCTAGATTAGCTAAAGCTATCGTAGCATCTCCGTCACCAATTGATTTTGCACCCCGTTTACAGCTCAAGCTGAGAATTCCTGTATCCCCCCCTTTCAGGGTGTCTACCCACTAAACTAATCCTTCGAAGATGAAGCCATTTAAGGTCCGGTGGACTTCCATAGCTGGACGAGTCAACGTTCAGTAGCGCACACCCAAGGGGAATGGAGAAGGGCAACCACCAACAGCAGTTAAATTTAGATTTATATTATGCAGCAAAGAAAATTCAACCAAGTTCATGGAAGGTATACAACATTTATTAGTTATCCACATTGAAAAAAGTATCTTCATCGTATGGCATGTAATCGAGCATCCTCAGTGGCACAATTTGTAATGCAGAAATCCTGCCAAAATCCATATAATCCAGAGAAGCAGTTATTCATTGGCTATTGAGACATCTTTGATCTAATATTGGACAATTAAGTTGACCACATAACTTGTCCACAAAGGAGAGGTAAACCAGGAAGCTGCAACCGGTTTTGCTTTACTCCTTGTAATAATAGCAGCCAAAGATTTCCTTTCAAGCTACTTGAGGGAAAATGTAAACTTTGTGCCAGACCAACTTAKATTCATGAATGTTGGAAAAGGTAAACATAACACACCAGGGTGAAATCTATAACTTTTAGTCTAAACAACATATTCAACTCAACGGATACTTTTAACCAAATATAGCAGCCAACAAGAATTAGAATCAATGAGTAAAGAGAATTTCTAGCATATAACTTAAAAAGAGGATGAAAATATAGCAYAAGTATACATCCCTTCTTTAAAAGCAACTTCCAGTCTGCAATACAATCAAAGTGATTAATATCAAAGATATCTTTGCCCTTTGAAAGGAAGATTCCAGCCTCCATGGGCAATTTACACACGAGTTCACAACCATCACCCAAGCTCTCTCCTCCTCTWCATTAGGTAGAGGGATCTTTTAGAAAAGAGATTGAGATTCTGAGAGTTCCGTATTGACAGGTGAATGCCAGCAAATGCTGATTTTCCCTCAAAAGGAAATTATTCATTTTGTCATGTCAAATGTGTCCTAGCTACTCAATGAGTGGCAAAGGTGATTCATCTCATGACACTTGAGCAGGCAAGCTGACATATCTTGGGCACGAGCTTCTGGATGAAACCAGGTAACTTTCAATGTGAGGTGCAGTTGCACAATCTCTAGGCTGCAAGAACATTAACTTTTTATTAGAAGCAAAAAAGAAATGCACGTTGTAAAACTCAAACAGGGTGGCAGTTTGGAACAGAAAAATAGCCTACGGAAGGAAAAAGTTAAAAAAGTGAAAARTGTAACAAGGGTGCACCAGACATTTTGATCTGCATATATCTCAGAGAGAACCAWACTAATCAATCGTAGAATTCACAGTGGACTTTTATTTAAAACTGTCATAATGAAAACAAATACCTTCAGGTTTGTGAAAGCAGATAATGAGTGGGCAAATCAAAAGAAKAATGATATATCKAAACAATSCACTAACCGTGAAATCCTTATAGAAGCAAAGCCGAAGTTCCTCCACTGCACCACGTTRGCATTCCAGTTCTGGGGTTGCATGGAAAGCATTTTGGATGGCTGATATAATGCCTCCTAAAGGYTACTTTTCAGAATTTGATGGTACATATCCTGCTTCATTCAAAACTTGCTGTATTTTATAGTGAATAAAAATTGTCAGGGGAATGTATAAGGAAATGTTCAGTTCAAAGAAATAGGCATAAATTTCATTTAAACATAATTTAAGGAAAAACACAGACACACACGCACACACACATATTTTTGGACAAAAACAGCAAACAAGAACATATTTTCAACAAATCAACAATAGRCATTAAACACAGAAGTGTCTCGAGTTTAAGTCTCACAATCTCGCAATATTTCCACTATTTAATCAAGCACCAGCTTTCAAACTATGTCAACCAGCTAAGCACTTACATGCCACCCACTTAGAAAGCAGGAAAAGAAATTGAAATTCCCGGCATCAGAATTACAGCTACCTGGTGCATTATCTGTTATCTCAAAATACCCAAGTAGTAAAAACAATTTAGCAGATATCTGTCTTTGACCAATCAAACTACTTATATTCTATGCTAAATGAATATTCCCTATCCCCATGTAAGCAAAGTCAAATATATAATTAAGAGATTTAGGATCCAACAAGCAGATAGATGGAACTAGGAAATATTTTGGAAACTATGAAACATTTTGGAAGGAAATGAATATATTCATGTGAACAAGTAGAAGGCAAAGTATGTACTATAAAGCATAGCCAGTCCAGTTGAAGGCCCAAAGACTTACTGTGACATTATACTTGAAGTAGACATTGAGAGCTGTCAAAAAGTAACCATATTCATCTTGAACAACTGAAGAGGAACAAGTTCCATGTTTCTCTGAACAACAGAAGTCGTGTTAAGAAATRGGAAAAATACTGTAGGTATGTTCTGTTTAATGAATATAGACCCCTTTACTTTCAATCACATGCAGGTCAGCAGCCAACTACAAATAAGAAAAGTGCACAGGCATGGAAATTAATTGTTTCTAAGTTATAATTTCTGAAAATAATTGTGAAGACTCATCAGACAACAGCAATTTTCATTTCTCATTTAGACAATAATAACCAACACTGGAAATGTTATCACCGTTGTTACAAAAATAAATAAATAAATAAAACGAGGCAACTAGTCAAGACAAGGCAAAGAGATTACCCCACTGCTAGCAAATGTCCCGCAGCATCATCCATCAAACAAACATTAAGGAATAACCATTAGCTCAATGTACCAAGCAACAGAAGTTAAGGCAAATGAACGGTAAATTCAACCCACCTCATGAGCCCAAAACGTTCCTTTTCCACCATGGCATGTTGATGGAGATCCACAACTTAACGATGGCCAGTACTTCTCCAGAGCATCATGCAGTGGGGAAATCTAGCAGATGACATATTAAGAAGAATCATAAATTCAAAAGTAAATGTTGATCAATTTAAGAGTAAAAATAGTTGACCAAGTACAAGATGTTGCAACCAAATAATCAGCACATCAGTAGCAAGCTTGTCTGAATTGAAAGGCAAAGAACAACTACATTGCAGATATAGAGATCTGGGTAGCATGAGAATTCAGATTCTTGCTAATTGTGTTCTTTCTATTTCCAATTAGCCTAATTAACCTGTTAATAACAATCCCAATATACAGAAATTGTTCTTCAGAGAATGCCAAGATTATTTATGAAATGAACCATTAGACAGTACATTAGGCASAAGCATACAGTATATGTTAATGATACTTTAAAGGTCCTTTCACAAGTAGGTGCTATATAAAACCAATTTGGCATCCCATTATCAAGAAGTCCAGCCAGGCAGAACCCATGTTTATCCTTTGGCTGACAAGCACAAATTTCTCTCTAATTTTCTCCACGAGATTCTTTCTATAATCCATAAACCACGTCATGTTCCTCAAAGCATTTGTGACAGGAGCAAGCAACAAAATCAACATAAAACTTCGATTTTATCCACACAACTATTCTTCCATCAAAAGTAAACTTGTAGCATAACCATTTATTAACTGTGTCTTCAGATATCAAAATAGCAATTAACTGCCTCCATATTCACATAAGAAAAAAATCAGCGGTGTGTCTTCACGATTTGCCGAGCATTCTGGCATGTAAAACTGGTAGGATGAGAAAAGGCACCTCTTTTGCGTCAAATCTGGGGCCATCGCAACAGGCTGGCCAAGTTCCATCGTTGTAGTCAGGCCACAMTCCATCTACAGAGCAATAGAATTTGATTTAGTAAAAGAAATCATTTTGTTTCAACATTTGAAAGAACTGTTTCCTATTCAAGAAGTTCTTATCCACCTCTAGCTGTTAATCCTAAGAAAACAAACACTCAATCAAAGTAAACAAAATAAACTTTTTGCTGTGCCATCTGCAGGTAATCAGGYAGGTTTGCAGAATCTTGTACTCACGTATTGTAAATTCATTGGGCGAATTCGAACTGCACGAAACCAAATTAACCCACCGTCAAGAACTAAAAGGTAGGTAAATTCTCTAGTGATTCATGGTAAGACGTTAACCCGAAAAAAAAAAAAAAAACAAGCTTTATTGAAAACGTACTGTCTGCAACAGGCATTGGAGGAACAGCAACGGTATTTACCGCGGCAAATAGTGCCGGGCCATTGAAGAGCCAGCTTAAAGTAGTCAAACTCTCTCTGTTCTCGTCCTAAGCCTTTTCCCACTCCTCCAATTTCCAATTCTTCTTCTACATCCCCACTGCTCTTGACTTGAATAATGCATAACGAAGCTATTAACAAAATCAAGAGGATCTTTTGCGTGGGGTGAGAAACCATGACTCTGCCTCTGGACCTCGATTCCGTGAACCAACTAGCGTCTGCGTTTGGGAGCTGTTCTTCTCTGGAAGGTTACCGATCTATTCCTGGAGATTTGTTGGTTATGTGGGACCCAATCGGTGGCCGGAAAACCAGGAAGGATCCGCAACAAAGGATCACTCTGTATTATGTCACAGTACCACAGTCATGTCCTAGATGATTTTCCCTTTTTTTTTTTTTTTAAACCTTTTAGACAATGTCCTCAATGATTTCTGTTTTTCTTCCTGCGTGCTAAAATGCTAAAGCTAATTCAAATAGGTTAAGTTTTTTCTTTCTTTCTGTTCGAGGAATATATGCTAGGAATATTTTAAATAAATTTCGAACCTTCTAATATTTTTTTTATAAATATTATAAAATACATATTTTTTATGCATTAAAATAAAAGCTAATTAAATCAGAAGAAAAAATATTATTGAATGAGATAAATATATATATGCACGTCTATACATTCTAAATGATGTAACAAAAATAATATTAAAAGAATTGACCAAACAATCTCTCATCACTTCCAATAAAGATTCTCAATATTTTACTTATTGTAACATAATTTAATATACTTTATCTTTTTATTACTTTCTCTTCAATCATATCTATCAATTATTTAAATTTTAATTGTATAATCTATTGAACATCAATTGTGAAAGATTGAGACTAATATAAATAACTTTTTGAGTTAAAAGATTAAATTTTTTTATTTTTCATAAATTTTCACGTAAAATGAGGCGTTAGAATCTATTCGATCTATTAAAATATATTTGGGATATTTTCTGAGAATTTTTTTTAAAAAGGTACTGAATAAAAAAATTAAGCATGCTGTATTTAATACCCTCAATTTGTATTCCTAGAATCCTTCACAACCAAAAAAAAAAAAAAATCATATTTAAATATTAGATTAGAAAATTCTCAATTTACAACACTACATCTTGATTAATTAGAAGCGGGATAAAAAAAGAATAAAAGAAAAAATGCATAAAAATTTGATTAGGTAAAATATATRGAATATAAGTYATTTTTAATTAAAGTAAAGATTTGATATAAATATARTATTTTTTRWRGCATAATAAGACATAAAAAAATAATTTTATAAATTACTGTCTAATAATTAAAAATGAATAGTAACTCTCTATCTAGAACTCATTTATTGTATAATCTTTAATCATCCAAAACTGGAGAAATGGAAGTAAAAATCAACCTCGTACTCGAGGTCGATAATATTATCGTCATTAAGGCCACCGGATTGCTTAGTCCTCTCCYCCATTCCTGGGTCATTCATTCATTTGTCCGTCATCCCTTCTCATACAAAATGACAGTAAGAGCCCTAGGRGCCGCTTAGACGGAGGGCAATTCGTGTCCAAGCCATGAAGTTTGAGAAACATTAGTTTATATGATATCAATCGCAAAACAAAACATTAAAGAATTGGTTTTTTTACATCGCTTCAGAGTACGAAACAGCAAATCGAGCGGAGGGGTCCGTTTTTCTTCCTTCTTTACTCAACAGAGTCTTTCAGAGAGAACACGAATTAGGGTTTTGTTTCAGTCAAGAGAGTGACTAGGAACGACGACGTCCTTTTGCTCCAGGTTGCTGAGAACGATAGCAATAGCCAACCTTGTTCTTTAGTTTAACCGGAAGCGGTGGAAGCAAACTCGTTCTGGTTCTTTGCCCACCGGCAAATCGTGGCCTTTTCGAATCTTAGGTAAATTTTTCCTGATCTTGTTTAGGTGGTACTTTTTCAATGGCTGACTCGGTCATAATGTGTATTCTAGTGGGCTTTTGCTGAATTTGTCTTGTTCTTGCATGAAATTGTAGATTTTAGGGTTCTTTTGTGCAGAATTATTAGACAGAATTTGGGATTGGGAAGTTGATTTTTTTTTTTRCCAAAAAAGATGATTAGACACATTTTATGAACGGTGATCTTGTTGTCTGGAATGTTATCACGGGATGACTGCAACTAATTTTCCCTCGCTAGTTGCATCATTCATTTGCTTCGTTTTTGTCTCATTTCTTGGTTGTTAAAGTCAATTTAGGTAAATTCTTGAGATAATTATTGGGCTTAAGGAAGCTGTTGTTGGTTGCATGGTTTGAGTAAAAAAATTAGGATTCTGTACTTATGAAGAGGGAAAACTTTTGGCTGTCAAATATAAATTTTTTCTCGTCTTAGAACTCTGCTGCCCTGGGTCCACTTTAATTTCCCAGTGCCTCCTGACTTAGCCATGCTGTGTAAAGGTCCGCTTTAATTTTCTAACTCCTAGGCGGTTTGTGTAGAATTCTCAAGATCGACCACCTTGGTAGTATATAGAAATATTCGAATAAAAATTATGTACACCTTTGTGCTAGTAGCAGAACAATTCATCTTCCGCACAAGGGAAATGAACTGGGAAGAGAGAGAACAAAATAAATGAACTGGATGGTAATGGTTCAGGATTTAAAAGTAAATGTATGGAGAGTCTGATGTTTTTCATTGATATGGTTCTTCTAGGGGTGCTCCTTATACAAAATGGTTTCCTGTCCACTGGGATTTCAGGCATTTTGCATCTCTTGCCCACTAGATTGAACACCTCAATGTGGTTAAGGGGAAACTTGGTGTATGAATAAATAGCTCAATTAGAACATAAGTTTATAGCAAAGTTTTTTATATYCAAACTAATYCTTTAGACGTGAACTCTTCAACTATGATGGTAAACTATCTATGAGAGGGTCTTGGATTTCATGTCATATTTAAAATTTTGTCTACATCATTCCACCCCCCCCCCCCCGGCCCCCTCTCTTCCTCTTCTCTCTCTTGGTTGTGTGTAAGGTGAAGGTACTGGCCCAGAAGTCATTGCATGCATGCGTTCCCTTTTCCAGTAATAGGTGTTGAACTTTTGATATCTTTGCATTTTCAAATTCTAGTTACCATGGCTATAAAGTTGCATCCTCTCTTTTTCCCGTGCTTTTATCTAATTTTTTAATCTTTCTCGGGTCAACATACTGATCTGTGGCTTATTACAACTTCTGTGGGTCGTTAGGTATTCTTGCTCGTTGCTGGGATTTTATTTTTCCCCCCTTTTTGGGAGTGGAGAGTGGGGGTGGGTGAGGAGGTAATAGGAGCTATATTAGTAATTTTTCATTCCTTCAGATACTCTCCTTACCTCCAATTATTTGTACTAATTCTTATTCTTGACGGACATTCTTATTTTATTTTCTAAGTATATATACAGAAAATAACCTGATTTTACCATCCGTTGATTGCACAGTTAGATGCTTTAAATTTGATGCTTCTGACATTTGCTATTTATGGACGTGAAATCTCAGGGTATGTTGATCTATTATGTCAGATGTTGATTAATGGATCCCGATAACAAGAAGTTTGGAAGAGGTAAGTCATTTTTAGTGTATGCTTCAGATTGAGGTTTGTTGCATTTACTGTTGGATGGGTTTTTCTGTTAGGTAGTCTGGACTGGTATCTTTACTATGCCTTTTGACTGGGATATTTCCCCTTGGTTCAATGGTTCCCCCGATTAAAGTGGAAATAGTATGAAATTTAAGTTTCCAGTAACATAATTGGTTGAGTTTGTTGTTTGGATCTCTTAGCTTGAAAGAATTTTTCCATTTGCTGCGACAGAGTGGAGCAGTTGAACTTATCCCTTTTTAATTTGAGTTTTTTATTTTTCCCAATGATCAGTCTGAGATTGTTACATTTCTAAGTGAAATGTTAAAGGAAAAATGGAAGGGCCACTTTGTTTTCTTGAATTTGTATTAATGTGAATCTATGATTGTAACCCTTCATATATGTGACTATTCTGTTGGACTAAATGAGAAAAAAGGCGATTAGGGATAAATGGTTTAAAATTTCCATGATGCATGAGGGAGAGGTTTGCCAATTCATTGATCTCATTTTTGAAGCAAGAATAAGGGGAGTCAATCGAATAATTATTATTGTTTAGGCACATTGAGACTATGACGAAGAATGGATTGTATGACTTCGTTGTGTAAGTTAAATACTGTTGGGAAGGACTGATGCAGTTATGGCTGTCAGACTGAGCCAAAGTTGCAAATCCTTAATGATTTTGAGCACTTGACGATTTAAGCCTCCTTGATTTAGAGAATAAAACTTTCAAATATAGATGTAGAAAAAATTTGTGCAAGTCTAATAGGATTTGAAGTTCTTTATGACGGTAGGGAGCACAACTGTTAGTCCACTCTTGGAAAGATATCGACCGAGTAACAGTCATGAGGTAAACAAATGATTTGAAAACTCATAAATGGGGTCGGGTACGGAAAAAGGTGGGAAAGTATAGAGCCAGATGATCTGGTTGCTTTAAAAGTTTTCATCTATTTAGCTGTGAATGGACAGATGCCAAACCAAACCCTCTTCTAGCCACTACGGACATCTACATGACTCCTGGGTTGCAATAAGCATTTCGAGAGGTCCTTTCTCCTTGTTCCCAAATTTGGGCTATATTCTCTCTGAATCTTAATACTTAGGGATTAGATTACTTTCCTAAGTGTAGAATCATCGACAATTAAACGAGGCCTAAGGGTAAGGTGGTAAAAATTGAAATGGTCAAATGTGCTTCTAACTACTTAAGTCAAATATTAGACATTCAATTTGATATGGTGGGAGCTGATACGATTAATTGTTGTGGGCAGATATGCAGTGTGGCTGGTGTGTAAATTTTGGATCTATGAGGATTAGAGATAGATTAGGCCTCTGTTGAAAAGGATGGCTTTAATTTTGTAATGGATATAGTTTTATAGAGTTTCTGCGTGAGTCAAGTCTAGTGTGACAAGTGTGAATAGACATGAGAGGGCTGTTGTTGCTAATTGTCTTTTTGTGTATGTGTCTAATAAGGTATTCTTGTTAAAAAAATTTATATTATTGGCATTCAAAGGTTTACTTGTTTATTGTTGGTCATGATGTTATGTTTATGTTACTCGTGATCCTGTAGTTTCAATTCATCAATTGACTAATACATCTCAAAATATTTCTTAACTTTTGTGGTCTTGGTGCTATTGTAAAATTAGGACCTAGAGAACTAACAGGTGCTGTGGATCTTATAAGTCACTACAAGTTGTTGCCTCACTACGAGTTCTTCTGTAAGAAGCCACTTCCGTTGTCAATTTCTGATACGCACTACCTGCACAATGTTGTTGGAGACACAGAAATTAGAAAAGGCGAAGGGATGCAATTGGACCAGCTCATTCAAGATACTTCATTTTCTAGAGAGACCAATGCCCGCATACAGCCGTTTGACTTAGATGTTCTAAGACAAGCTTTCCAACTGAGGGAAACAGCTCCAGTTGATTTGCCTCCTGTAAGGATGAGTGTCCTTGAAATTTTATTTGTATTGATAAGCTCCTGTGGATAGTGATGGTGCCACCTCCCTTCTATTGTTAATATATCTTCGTTTTCCCTTTTTCATTACCGTGGTTCAGAGTTCTTATGGACATCATATTTATTTATTTTATCACTGCACAACACGTTTTGCAATAAAATACTGATCTATGTTATCTGGTGTTTGTAGTCGGAAAAGGGTATTCCTACCATAGCTGCAAAATCTAAAAGTGAATCCAAGGACAAGGAGAAGAAGCATAAAAAGCACAAGGACAAAGACAAGGAGAAGGATAAAGAGCATAAGAAGCACAAACATCGGCATAAAGATCGAAGTAAAGACAGGGACAAGGACAAGGACAAAAAGAAAGATAAAAGTAGCCATCATGATTCTGGTGCTGAGCATTCAAAAAAACACCATGAGAAGGTTTGATATGATATTCTGTTAATCTGCTGGTTCTTGAAAGAAAGAAAAAAACTGGAAATCATTTAATAAGAACATTTTCTCAGTCATGGTTTGGTACTCTTCCAGAAAGGACTTTACAATAATTAAAGTTTCTTAGTGATGGTTGGTGATCCATTTGACTGGCTTTTCACTTGCGTATTTAGGATCGAAATTTCTGTTTTTCTGCAAGTTTTGTTGATCCAATCAAGTCCCACATGAGATCTATAAGATTAGAACAAGTTTCCATCTTCTACTATTATATATTTTGGATCTAGTCAGTCAACATTCTGGGTTCATATACATGTCATACTTCTGTTCTAATCTTTATCTACTAGATCTAATTCAGTGCATCTTTTTATTACTTTGTTTTTAGAAAAGAAAGCATGATGGAGATGAAGATTTTAATGACATTCACAAGCACAAGAAAAGTAAGGTATATGGATGAGCATGTTCTAGCAATTGACTTTTTCCCAAGGGGTTGGGGTTGTGTTTAAGGAACATTTTCTTCATATCTGCATTGAGCATTTTTGGTCAGCTTTACTATCTTCTTATGAACTCCAATATTGCAGCATAAGAGCTCAAAGATTGATGAGATGGGCCCAATAAAGGTAGCAGGCTGAGTAGCAGCAGCATTCTTTGTTATTTTTGAGTCCTCAGAAGTTGCAGTTGAGAGTTTGGAGGAGTCCCTTGCTTCATCTTGTCAAATTTTCTGAGGTACAGATATTGTGTCTTGCTATGACCTTCTTAAAACATGAGTTTTATATCCTGTTATCCTGTTTCATTTTCTTTTCCATCTTCAGCATGACACGGGCCTTTATTTTTCCTTTTCCTCTCTCTCCTTCTTTAGTGATCTGGTTAATTTTAGATGCCTCAACATTGCTTTGTGCATTCATGAGAGTGCATATGCCGGATAATAGGTGTTCATCGTACCACAGCTTTCTCTCCCTGTAATTGTAAAATAAGAAATTGGCTTCAACTCCTGATTATAGCTTCAAGCAGTAAAAAGGGTATAGATGATGCTGCTCAAAGTTCTGTGCACGATTGTGATGTTCAAATACCTACATACTCCCCCCTCCCTTCACCGTGAAAAGCAGATCAACTACATTTCATGAACTTTTTCTTGGATATTTCTAGCTGGCTAAGTAAAAGATAAAAAACGGGCACTAGACTACCCTGAATTCCCTCCCAGAGTAGACAAAGAAAAAAAGAAAATACTTTTTTTGAGAGCAAAATTGGAGGTATTGGTTTGCCTGCCACTGCAGGGGCCATTGCCTGCTGAGCTGGAGGGGAAGACATAAATTTGTCCCTCTGTATTCTTGCTCTGACCATTTTGCTAATCTTAATAAGAATTGTTTTCTTCAAATGCCTTATCAGCGATCATATTTCAATTGGTATGACAAATTAGTCAGCCTAATCTGAAAATTTGCATTCATGGCCTCTTTTGTGATGCTAGCATAAGATGACGTTAGAAGTTGTCAAGTAACTTTGGTTTGATTATATTCCCATCTATCTTTTTCCATGCAGAATTCCCTGGATTAACTAAAGATTGCAAAGAAGGTGAATTCACCTGTTGAGGTAAATTATAGAGCGAGGTGCAAAATGCCGAAAATCAACATGGTTGTATGTACAGAATTGACATTGAAAATTTGGGTCCCTCCTTAGTGACACATTGGAATATCTCAAGCACTTTATACTAGTCTTTTTGTTTTTGTTTTTGTTTTTTTTTTCACCTCTGGGTATTGCCCCCTTAAAATCCACTTTCGTGTAGTCATAACCAGTTTGCAGCTCTTGGTAGTGAGAAGAATAGATGGAGATAGGTGTGAGTGTAGTTCTTAATTTATCTTTTCCATATTGTTCAAAGATGATATACTAGATATGTTTCACAATCATCAAGGAGACGACGTTTATGATGACATGATTATTTGTATTATGGAAAATTCACTGATTCCTTGGGAAAAGGTAGTCCTTGTAAATACTGGAGAATAGTGAAATTCAAGTCATCATTTCTAATGTTAGTTGATAAGAATGGGTTCCATTTGGCCAAAAGTATATATGTGCCTGTCATGGAACATATCATGAGTCATTGAAGTGTAGGTTGTTTCTTGACTTCATTTCCCTGGTATATATTTCATTTGCTGGGAAAAATTGATGAGTTTTTACATTTATGGTGGAGAAATACATGTGATAGTGGGTCTTGGTCCTGTTTTGGGTAAGGAATGAGTAGCTTGACGATGCAAATTGTTTTGAACATTCGTTTTGTGGAAGATCTCAGTAGACTATGAATCAATATAAAAGCAGGCACGAACAGCCAAAAGGGTTTGGTGACTTTTCTTTCGATTTGCAAAATATTTCATCGAGGAAACCTTTTTATGCGACCCAAATACGTGCCATTGTACTGAGTCATGAGCCTCTGCTGATTATCTAGTGACTTAACAGGGTCGGACAGGGTTGTACTACTTACCTCCGGAAATTTCCTATACTCCTTTTGAGTGCAACTTAAGACCTCTGCGGAATATACTGGTAACCCGCATTTGGTCTCATGATATTGGTGCCCGTTGTGATGCAATTCTTGAATGCAAAACCAAAAGGTGCAGAAAATAGTAAGCATGCCTAAAGAGATTAGGACAGTCAGTGTTGCCAAAATCTTGATGGACCGAGGTAACTAGTGTATTCTAGAATGTACTTAACGTCATGATCAAGGGAATCTTCCTTTTGAAGGCCGTGCCTAGAGACCCGAACACTGATCCCGTTGGAACTTCACRTTTGCTTTTTGTTTTMGCTTTCCTGGATCAGCCTTCTACCTTTCTAACCAGTATCTGAAGATGTTCCGGATATGGAACAGCGAAGAAGATGACCATGATTCTAGTTACTCTTTAACAGAAGAAACGAAAGATGGGAATGGAAAGGGGAAGGGATTATGATACAAAGTAGGGTCTTGTGTGGCAGATCATCAAAATATAGAGCTGATTGCGTCCTTGTAGGGATATCAAAAGTGGAAAAGACAAAAGAGAGGAGGACAATGAAAAGTATATATACCCACTAAAAAGCAATGTCGGTTGCACGAAGATCTCAAAACAAGGGGACAAACACTAGGAGAGGGTATCGTGCTCTTCTTGGTTCATCGCTTTTATAAGCATGGACTTATAGTATTAGCGTTACAAAATGCATATTCTACCCCAAGAATTAACCACTGAGGTGGTGCTGGAATYTGGTTAAGAAATGCTTGGTTGACGCTGCGCTGAAGAAAGTTTTCCTCTCACAGAATGTCTTGCCAGTTAATTTTTGCCCAATAAGGTGGTTTGTTTATTCAGGTGCGGACACAAGAGAGGCGTAGAGACGACGATGAACAATTCTACCAAGATCGCAGAAAGGGAAGACGTCCTGTCCCCATGACTTTGAAGTCATACCTTATTCCCAGGTTTTAAGAGTGTATTTCGGTAGCCGAGGCGTTTGAACACGAACATAATAGGATTTTAATACACGGGATTTTGGCCCTTTTGAATTGCTGTCAGGGAAAATCCTCTGCTACCAATTGATTAGTGGTTAGTAAAAGGATGCTCTTCCAATTTGTACAAATGTCCTACAATTATTAATTAAAACTGATTTAATTGTAAAATGATAAAAAGACATTTCATGATATAATCCTCATTTATAAAGGATGAATAACATAGTTTACTTTTTATTTTAATAAATTAATAGAACATAGCATTAAATTTGTTCCAGAAATTCAATAAGCTAAATAATTAAATATTTTCTTTATTAAATTTAATTGGTTAAATATTATTATAAATTAATGTACTATTACTTTTTAAAAATTAGGGATAAAGCGTGATCTTAAATTTATCATCTAATAAGCATTAGGCACAACTGCTTTCAAGGAAAGTTTCAAATTATAATTTTTTTATAAATCAACTAAAAGAACTTTCAAGAAAAGCATTTAAATTTTACCGAACACTTCTAAGGGTGTCTTTGACTTCAAAAGCTGTTCTAATGGTCGGAGAAAGTAGTTCCAAGCATACCCTTAAGTTATTTTAGACATCTTAATCGCATGTGATGGAAGGAATTTGACTCTCCAAGATGATTAAGAATTAGGGTATTTCACGAAGATCTCTTGAATTATATGATCCCTTAAATTTAATACTCCTTCCGTTATGTTATAATATAAAATTTTTGAAGTACAACACATTTTACCTATCAATACATTATTGGATTTTTTTAAAATTTTCTCTTATTTAATTTTCAAATTAATCGAAGTGACTTTTTCTTATTGTGATTTGAA
>MEJB01000001.1:5147587-5168530 GCA_001752375.1 Rhazya stricta | reverse complement strand
ATCTGCACGCACCCCGAACACCTACGAAGGCACCCCATCCTGGAGACACAAGAAAAGGGAGAAGAAAAAAAAAAGAAGTGTGGGTTGTCTCTTGTTCTAGCTTTCTCGTCTTTTTTCCCCTTAGCACTTGCATTTGCTCTAACTATTCATCTTTAATCTCTTGTACGACGCAACAATGCCCCCTTGCTCCTTCTCTGTGCTCCCCGTCCTTCTACTACTGCTGCTATTATCCTGCAACGCCACCATTGCCGACAAGGACCGCCGCATCCTTCACCAGCCCTTTTTTCCTATTAACTCTATTCCTCCTTCGCAGCCTCCTAATCCCTCACCCCCTGCTCCGGCTACTCCTAAGTATCCTTTTTCCACTACTACCCCTCCTCCAGATACACCATTCTTCCCCTTCATCGCCTCTCCTCCTCCGCCTCCTGCACCTGCCTCCTTCGCATCCTTCCCTGCTAATATCTCATCTCTAAGCCTTCCTCAAACTTCTAAATCCAAGTCGGCCTCGTCCAAGCTCATCGCAGCTGCCATTGCAGCAGTAGTTGCTGCTATCATCGTCGTCTCCATTGTGGTATTTTTACACCTCCGAAAGCGAAGAACGCGAGGTTCTAGTGATGCCAAAACTCAGAMATCTGATAATAGTTCCCGGCACAACTATGCCAATGCTAATCCTTCCACTAATGGGAATATCCCCAAGCTTCAAAGGCCGTCGCAAACGAGTTCCGAGTTCCTCTACTTGGGTACCTTGGTCAATTCGCATGGCGGAATTGACAATGCGCATAACAGTACGCAGCAAAACGCGCGTAGTAGCACTGCTGATAGTAGTGCTGCAAATTCGAGAAAGTTGGACTCACCGGAGCTCCGGCCATTGCCTCCACTGGGTGGGCAGGCTTACAACTACAGGCGAAGTCAAGGAGACTCGGAACTAGCTACCGGTGCAGGCGATGAAGATGAAGAATTTTACTCTCCCAGAGGCTCTTTAGGTGGCAGGGATAGCTCGATCGGCGCTGAATCGGCTTCAAGAAGGGCTTTCGCGGCAGTACAAGCGGAGAATTTTGCCGGGTTGTGCTCTTCTTCTTCTTCGTATTCCTCTTCGAGTTCAGCTTCGGGCTCACCAGTGAGGTCTGTGTCGCTCAGCATTTCGCCACCGGTCAGTTTGAGCCCGAAAGGCTCGAGGCCCAAGTCACCGGAACTGGTTGCTGTCCAGACCGCTCCGCTACCTCCCCGACCTCCTCCAGCGCCCTTCCTGCGGGGCCCATTTGCTGACCAAAAGGAATCTCGATCACCATCGCTCTCGCCATCACGGTCTCCGTCACCGCCTAGTTCCACTTCACCCGAAAGAGTGTACAGCAGAAGTAGGGACACAAGTCCGAGAATTTCCTTCTCCGATCATATTTTGGACTCTCCAGATCAATCAAGCAGTCCTGGTCAGCAAAATATGCCTGTTTCCTTTCCATCACCACCACCTCCTCCTCCACTGGTTTCTGTTCCGCAGCCACCTCCACCACCGCTTTTTGTTCCACCGCCTCCAATGGTTTCTCCCCCGCAGCAACCTGCAACACCGCTTTCTGCTCCACCGCCTCCACCACCACCTCCTCCCCCTCCGCCAAGTAAACACTGGGAAAGTCCTAGAACTCCTATTCCCCTGGCTAGGAAGAGTGTATCCGAGCCACCGGCATTGATCACTCCTTTGAAACCCATGTCAGTTGAGAGTCCAACGCTGATTTCGCCAATTCAATTGCCTTCTAACTTGGAGCCCAGTGAGAAGCATGAGGAGACTCTTGAGGCGAAAGATCATTCAAATGAGGAGACCCCAAAACCAAAATTAAAGCCATTGCACTGGGATAAAGTGAGAGCAAGTTCTGATCGCGAAATGGTGTGGGATCAACTCAAGTCGAGTTCATTTAAGTATGATAAGCAAAACTTCTTGTGCTTGTGTATTTTATGATAGAGTGTATGTATATCCATTTATTCAGTGAATAACTTCTTTTGGCTGTTTGCAGATTGAACGAGGAGATGATTGAGACGTTATTTATCGTGAATACTCCAAACCCAAATCCTAAGGAGGCGACTCGAAGACCTGTACTTCCATCACCTAACCAGGAGAATAGGGTGCTTGATCCTAAGAAGTCACAGAATATTGCCATTTTGCTGAGGGCCCTGAATGTCACCGTTGATGAAGTTTGTGAAGCCCTTGGAGAAGGTATGGTTTTTTAACTCTGCTGCTGAAGCACCTCTGTTTTGTTAGACAATATTGGGAAATATTCCAGCGATCATAACTTTCAAATAACACCTGGTAGTAAAATCCCTTTAAAAAAAAAAAAAAAAAAAACCATCCTTAAAAAAAAGGAGGACCTGGTAGTAACAAACTGCTTATTTCAAGAACTGAATGTTGTCTTGTGAATGACGATATTCTGGTTGGTAATGWATTCGTCTGGTATACCCTAGTRGGTGGTTGTAGGATCACCTCCTATAAATCTCGCAACAAACTTGCAATAACTTTATTTTTCCTTGTACTTAGGTGATAGTAATGTACCTTTTTGCTGTTTTGTTCTGCTTTTGTTGGTTGTGCTGCACTTACGACTCATTTCTTGAACAGTTAATTACCTTGTCTAGAATCTCCTTACTTTTGGACGCTTTTACTCTTGAACAAACTGTATTTGTAGAGTTGCAATAAAAATATCTTGCTTTAGCACCACTAACTAGGGGAATAAACCTTTTCATTCAAGGAACGAACACTTTTTCTGTTATATGACTTCCCATAGATGGCTCTGCACGTATATTATCCATCTTCACATCTCACTTTCCCTGCCTAATGAAGTACGTCATGTTAATGCTAATGTAGTATAATTATTTAAGAAAAGAGTTGTTTTCAAAGACAGAGATGGTAAAGAAATGGGAGATTAACTTTCAGAAATGAAAATATAAAGAAAGTGGGACTATTCTCGTATTCAGTGGATAATGTAATTTTGCCACTGGTGAAAGCACATGAGCATAGTGGTCATTAGAATGTCTTATGAGATCATTATTTCTGGGTTCTCTTGTGACAATCTCTGGACTTGTTATTTTATTATGTACCAGTGCCCTTTGGCTAAGTTCTTTAGATGTTGGTTTTGCTAGACATTATCCTTTTGTGTTATTTTTCTTATGTATCAATGAATTTCTTTCATTTCCTTTTGCATCTCTAAGTCCTCCAAACGTGTCCTTAATTTTAGTTTTCCTAATCTCGTCAATTTGGTTCATGATGATGACATACATTACTCCAGAATGTACATAACACATTTGCACTTTTTACAGGCAATGCAGATAATCTTGGTACAGAACTTCTTGAGAGTTTATTGAAGATGGCTCCAACRAAAGAAGAAGAGCGTAAACTCAAAGAGRATACAGATGATTCTCCATTTAAGCTTGGYACAGCTGAAAAGTTCTTGAAGGCAGTGCTTGATATACCTTTTGCATTTAAAAGAGTAGAAGCAATGCTCTACATATCCAKCTTTGATTCGGAGGTTGAGTATCTCAAGAAGTCATTTGAGACTTTAGAGGTAATAGTTTACGTTACTTTTAGCTTATTAGCTTTGAGTTGACATTGTATCTGATCTTACATGCACACATGAGCAAAGCATTACTAACACATTGGTGATATATTTCTTCTCTTACTGTAATCGAATTAAGCCACTTTGGAGCTTATACATCTCTTATCTATTTCTCTTATTTGTATTTGTGATGCTCACACAGTTCATAAATTTACAGGCAGCCTGTGAAGAATTAAGGAACAGTAGGATGTTCTTGAAGCTGTTAGAAGCTGTGCTGAAGACTGGAAACCGCATGAATGTTGGAACTAACCGGGGCGATGCACATGCCTTCAAGCTTGATACACTCCTCAAGCTTGTAGATGTCAAGGGGGCTGATGGAAAAACAACTCTTTTGCATTTTGTTGTTCAGGAGATAATAAGGAGTGAAGGTGCTCGTCTTGCCATTGCCACCCAAAATCAAAACTCTGCTATAAATGATGATGTCAAGTGCCGGAAGCTTGGCCTCCAGGTTGTTTCTGGCCTCAGTTCAGAACTCACAAATGTCAAGAAAGCTGCTGCTATGGATTCAGAAGTGCTTAATGGCGATGTCTTGAAGCTCTCTAAAGGAATTGGAAACATTGCTGAGGTTGTGCGATTAATTAAAGCGACAGGGTCACAGGACAGCAGTAGAGAGAAATTTTCCGAGTCAATGAATGGGTTCATGAAAATGGCAGAGGAGGAAATAATAAGGATTCAAGCTCAAGAAAGTGTTGCACTGACTCTGGTGAAGGAGATAACAGAATACTTCCATGGAAACTCAGCTAAGGAAGAGGCTCATCCTTTTCGAWTATTCATGGTGGTGAGAGATTTCCTGACAATCCTAGATCGGGTCTGCAAGGAAGTTGGAATGATAAARGAWCGAACYATGGTCAGTTCTGCRCACAAATTTCCAGTTCCAGTGAATCCAATGCTACAGCCAGTTGCCAGTGGATTCCCTGGAAGGCGGCCATTCAGTTCCTCAGATGAAGAGAGCTCATCTCCTTAGGAGACCTTTTACTTTRTGTTGCTCTTGGCCAAAAAGAATGTAATCTATATACAGTGGCCAGATAGAAGAAATAGRTAGGATGGTGCCTGTCAATTTCTATTCAATTAGGCAAATGTGATTTTTTTTTTCTACTTTTTGTATTTATATTAGGCTATGTAAACGATTTTGTTAATTTATTATGTCCGGTGGATAAATATATAGGAGTTTTTTCTTGCAAAATAAGTCGGTTATGTAATCTTATAGCTGTAAGAATTATGAAATAGAAACTTGTTCAGGTAAATAATAAACAGTTCCACTGCAGATTCTATTGCTGTCCCATTTCTATGATYATTTACCTTCTCATTTCCTTCGATTTTTCTTTCAGCAATGGACCAGACCTTTTGTTCTCATTTTCTGTTTATTTTGTTTTTCCGCTATGGTTCTTGATTATATAATGGTTGAATGCTAGGCAGGACAGGACACGATGGAGTATCTGTCAGATAGAGAAGCTTTCTGGAAATCAGGTTGGCTGGGGTTGGGTTGTCTTGGATACGAATGGGGAAGGTGTATTGTTTGAGGMAGTTAAAAAACAGAAGGAACCATAGGCATGTGGGCTGCAACGAATTAAAAATTAAAATTTAAGTTTTCAACTGGTATACTTATGGTATGGTCATGCACGTTGATGCACATGCACACACACATTCACCACGTTGCTGTAGTTAAAGGAAAACAGATGCATCTTCGAACATCCTGGAAGTATATAACGTTAAGTTGCTGTTTAAGACAATGCCACAGATTAGGTTACAGTATAGATATTCCCCACATTTTCCTTTTCATTTTCTGCCGATGGCAGAGTGATAGTCCTGACATTAATGTTAGCAACAGTTGACGTTATAGTGGCCGATTCTGTTAAATAAATATATATAGTCTAGGCACCTTTTCTGAAATCTTGATTGATAAAGAGTCCAACATTTATCATGCAGCATTGCACCCTCCATTTGAATTTTAATAATTTTCTCTCAATGCGAAAAGCTAAAGCCTGAGCAAAAGTAAGCTCACTCTAGGCTCAGAGAATATCACTGACAGAGTAGTTATACCTTTAAAGCTTCATTGTTTATGTTAATCTATTCAATTAACTGCATACTCAGCCCAGCAACCCAACTTTTCTGGAAAAAGATTGAGGATGTTCACTTGTCCTACTGCATCGAATCAGCATCCATGCGCTCCAAGATCCTACGCGCTTCTTCCTCTGTGGCAGGAACCACCTTCCTGATCCTAAATCCATTGTTCATGGCCTTGGCCTCTGGACGAACAGTGAAAGTGAAATAAAACCTATTCGACACCTGCACCGGAAGACATGAAAACAAGAACTCATATTACCTTGAGAGCTCTGGTTTCAATTGAAACTTGTTTGTAGAATTAAGGTCTACTGAACATGCAACCTGTATATTTGCTTTTGCTGAGTTACATTATATCTACCATGATAAGATTGAAAACTGTCTCTCACAAAGGTCATGCATGCTGAAAACCATTGGGCAAAACAAATCTTCACCATTATTTTACTAGTGTCATTGCCATTTTCTTTTCTATACTCTCTTAGTGTCGCATACAAGCATGTCGAATACGCCATTTCAAGCCACAGAACTAGCTACATCATATGGAAATAGGCCAGCTCATTTGCTTAGTATGATTGGAGCTTACCTCACTAGACCTCAGCTCAGGTCTTGTAACATGAGCAACAACTTCAATGTTGATTAAAGGCTGATCAGTGTTCTGACACTCAGTATACAGCACACAAGATTTGAAGCGCAAGAAATCTCCAACATCCACCTGCACAACAGATAACCATAGTTAAGCTCAATTTGTTGAAGGGATGCTCTTGAAATGCCTAGAAACTAGCAATGTCCAATACAGATAGTTTGGCTGCTCATGAGATCATGAAACAGGGATAATGAAAGTAAACTTAATCCAATAGCTGCAGGAAGTCCATAATAGATTGCACAAGGACAGGTGTTTCCACTGGATACAAAGGCATCAAACTCAAGAATTACTGAAGGCCTAAATTGTGTTTAGCTTCTGGACACGAGACCCAAAGTGGACAATTTTGTTGTAATGAGGAGAGAGCAATAGATACTCACTGGTCTTAAAAAATCAACATGATCAACTTCAAGAAAGTATGGCATCATGCCAGCAAAAGCATAAGCCGTTGAGAATGCCAATTCAAATGCTCTGTGCATTAGAAATCCTCCAAAGATCCGACCATGAATATTCCTCTGCTGTGGCTGGCAAATTAAAGAGTTCTCAAGGTGCGTGTCTCTAAGAAGAATGCTGTCCCGATCTGCCAGAGCTGGCATGTCACAAAAGATCCTTCCTTCTGACAATAATGCTTGAAGCCTATTTACTTCGCCATTCTCAATCTCCTTTCTGTCTTCTCCTCTCTTCCTTTTCCTAAGCTTATTTCTTGCTTCTGCAGCTTCGAGGAGCACTTTTTCTTGCTCTGTTTCTGGAGAAAGTCGATTCACCAGAGCAGCTTTCTCAGTCTTGTAATCACGGGCAACGAAGATGAAATTGGCTGTTAGAGCCACCGATTCTGCATTTTCAATGCTCCCTATGGAAGAGAGCTTATGTCAGACAAACTGTGATTTTTAGAATAATAATTAGCTGGCTGTTTTAGTAACCCATTCCCTTAACTTGGCATGTCATGCAGATAGTGCCTGAGGAAAGAAATTAGCACGGCAACAGTTCAATATTGAAGGATATTAGAAGTGATATCTGGAAAAAGTCATTAATGGCACCTGCTATTATTCAAATTTCAACTTTTACAACCTCAAAATGAAGCCTTGTTAAAAATCATTATCCCATCAAAGCAGAATGGGTAGCAGAACAATAGCCAACAGAGGGCAAATTCCCAGGATTAATTGAATGGCATGAACAAGCAGGTATCCTGGAATAAACACATAATGCAGAAACTGAAAATACAAAGTGAGGATTTCAAAGCTTTGATTGCAAAAGAAAACCACAGTGAAAAGACATCTACGGTCAAAGACAACTGATGGCTTGACTTGAGGAGACAAAATTAGCTTCTTAGTCAAATTTAGTGGATGCTCCCCACAGCATTAATATCTTATAATCAGATATTGTGAAATTTAATAAGGGAGATTTGACTGTGCCAGGTGAAATATGATCAAAAACATAGTTATAAGCATGCCTGGAATACGGATGACATCTGTTGTGTGGAATAAATCTCCTTTTACATGACAYTTACCTATTAGTTCAAGTGATTAAATGCCAAGTATATGTTCCGTAAACAGAATAATCAGATTACTGAAGATGTAATCTACKGTTAACAGTCTTGTTCTGCAAAGAAAAACAACTTTTTGCTTGAACACAATTCCTAGTGATATTCATCCTCTYGCATCTTTCATTAATGTGTCTAACAACATTTTTACAATTACTAAATTCAGTCATAATGTTAATATTTTTAGTAGAGTTATAGCCAAATCATACCATCTGCAGGCTGGATTACTTCAAGTTGAATCTCGATTGATGAGCGACCAACCCAAATAACAGCACCAACAATTTTCAGATCAAGGTCAACCCTGATAGGCTTCTTCAGCACCATTTTGTCAACAGAAGCAGTCACAAGCAAGAGTGGTCTAGTGGTGCTGTCATCATCTGAACAATGCTAATCCGCCAGAAAAAATGAAAAAGAAAAAAAAAAGGAAAGAATAATAAATTTATTGGAAAACAGTTAACATTGTGAATCACGTGATTCATATCCTCACAGAACAGAATGTAGTAACTCCTCTACCATAAGTAAACAAGAAAGTTTGACGTATGCACATTTCTTAGCTTAGTGCAATTGTTGTCTTTAAATAAATGAACATCTAGTTAAACCTAATCTCTGCATGAAGGAATCTAGGTCCCTCAGCAAGTAACAAAATTATTCTTCATGGAAAAACACGCGGAAGCATAATGGTGGAGGGGAGAAGCCTACTTCAGGGACATATCAAAATACAGCATACATAAAAGCTCAAAAATGCTTGGGCTGGATAATACTACAGATATAAATTAAACACTCTCAAAATTCATTTTGATGGGACAAGTTTCTAGAGGTTATGATAGGGATAGCTAAAGGATCTCTCCCTCAGCTGGTACTCAATGAGATCAGACTACCTGAAACTATAACAGTATAAGTGCGTTAACAATGCCTATCATAACATCTTTAATGAGATAATACTACTCTGCAGTAGCAATAAGCATCGAATTTCAATTGTTATGTCTACCAAAGCCCGTATATTACCAAAAGAGTGCAAAATAAAGAATTGGATTCAAATTCTTCACTAACTATGCTAGAATTTTATTTCCCAGAATAGATGCTCATTGAGAAATGCTATCGGTGAGGTGGTTATAGATCCTTTTTCAGAAAGTAACTCAGGTACTAAAAACTAAAGAAAGTAACTCAGAAGCAGCAATATAAATCCATAAATAAAGAGTGGAATTGCTATCCAAAATTTAGATAACATAACATATCATTTGAGAACTGCTCATACCTTAACTGAAATGGTACCAGCAAGAGCATCAAGATCTTCAAGCAATTTCCCAATTCTGACCTCATTCCATGCATCCCTATACTGCTCTCTCAGTATATAATCAGTAGAAAAGTTATATAGAATCGTCATTCGGCTCTGCGAGGGAGTCCTAGTGAGCAATTCACTTTGAGGGGGTGCATCAAGTGGAGGATCAAGAAGTCTTTCAAAAATTTTAGACCGTGTTTCCCAAAGAGCATTAGTCACTGGTGAATGGTACATTCCAGGCCACAAACTAAGGGGTTTTCTTGTTGAAGGTTTGGAATCACTTTCCTTAGGAGAGTTCTCAAAAGGGGAAGTGAAAGTGGAAGAGATAGGGATGGTAAGAGAAGGAAAGGATTTAGGATCCATTGAAACTCAAGAAATCCACAAATCAAATCTTTAAGGAACAATTTCAAGAAAAAGTAAGAAAGAGTTTTTCTTGATGAAAACTGAAATAGCTTTCACAACCAAAGTGGGGTTTTGCAGAAGGTTCAGTTCCTCTGGTTTGAATTCTTAGGTCTGATGAAGAGGAAGGGTTGTAGGAACTATAACCCGGAACCTATTGGTACAGCATGTGGGGATTAAGCAGCAAAAATGGTGGCAAATTAGCAGTAAACTAGTTGTGTTTAGTTTCAGGTAGTTGGAAGAAGCATTGAATGCGTAGTGGAATTAAGCTCATTCCCATCTTCTTGGGAAGCCATTTACACCTTTTCCCTTTTTCTTATTTTCTTTTTCGGCCCCTTGGGAGAAAGCCACACTCTAAATAAGACCTTGTTCTCGACCCCGGATGAAAAGGTACAACTCAAACTAAATGGCCTATTTTCTTAGGTTTTGACCTTTTCTTTCTCAAAGCAAGGATTGGCAAAGGCTTTTTCCATTGTCTCTCTAAAATCTACCTTAAGAATCTTTAATTTTATATTTTACTTTTTCCCTTTTTTTTTCCCCAAAAGGAAGGACGACTTGGATTGCTTGATTGTCCTTGCGGTTTTCTCATGAAAGTTTTTCTTCCTCTTTCTTTCTTATTATTTTAATAAGCCTCGGAGTTTTTTTACATATTASCATCCGAATACTTAATTTAATTAATTTGATTAAAAAATATATAAAAATATTCATCAAATCATATAAGCTTTTATACTTGATAAGAAATTAAACCTCAAATTTTTAGTTAAAACGTTTCATTGTAAAAAATAGGATTCTTCTTTTCGATTAATACCATGGCCCAGAAAGGAAGAGGGATCTCATGTAATGGACCATTTTATATACTATAGAACCATTTGGATTAGATCCTGGTGGGAATACAAAGAAAAAGGTTTGGTTCAAGAAGAAAAACATGAAAAAAAGAGTTGAAATTTGAATTTTATTTTTATTTTTTGTTAAAGTTGAAAAAGAGGTATTAATATGATGAAAAGTTTAATTTTAATAGGGGGAGTGATATGATTTTAGTGAGAATTGAGGGGAAAAAAATTTAAGTGCGAAAGAGATTTTTGTAATTGAGAAATAAAATAAATATTTTTTTCTCAAAAAGTAAATACTTTTACTAAAGTAAAAGTATAATAAATGCCTTTTTTGACCTGGGAATATGTAGTATTATTTCTAGTAGCCAAAAATTCTTCGTAAGTTGGGCTACCTAGTAGGCCAGCAGATTCTCGTTTTATTTTGTGTATCATGTCGGCATCCCAAATGCTGTAGAAAATGTTTGGTAAAATAAAAAAATAAAAATAAAAGAAGCCACCAAAATATTTTAAATTACTGAATAAGGAATTCATTATTTAAATAAGAAATCCCAAAAAAAAAAAATAATCACTGTTTCAAACATATAATATTATTTGCATTCCTATATAAAGCTTCAGTGCATTAATCCACATAGTTGAAGCCAGCCTCCAATGTTTTTTGGGAAAAGGATCAATGTGACTTTCAAAAAATATACAAATTCAAGTTGTATAATCATATTTGTATATGGAGTATAATTCTACTCATAGTATACAAATTCAAGTTGATGAACGTTTTTTAGTACGGTTACAAGTAAATAAAAGGGTCATACATTTCAACTTAAACGACAAAGAAACAAGAAAGCAAGACTCACATTTTCGTCATCTAGATCAAGTTTTATTTTTAATTTTTATTTAGTTTAAAAAATAAAATTCTGTCGAAATCTTGAAAAAAACGATATCTTCATTTGAATTCGACTCAAGTTGTGTCTGCAGGGTTTAACTCTTATTCGAAGAAATGCCTAACCTAGAGTTCTTTTAACATAGTGCCACAAGTAGGATCTAAAACACGAGACCTCAATGAGTTGTTTGTTACCACATTCATGTACAACGTTCTACCCTAAATCTTAAAATGACTTTTTTGGTCTAAATATAGAAGTAAAAAGGAAATTCTTATCCTAGTATATTGTAATTCCAAAATTGCCCTCTTTTGGACGCAAGTCATGTTTTATATTCTGTCTCCATCACAACAGGTGTCTCAAGTCTAAGAAAATCATATTCCAAATTTCTCCTATTTGATCTTCTAGTTGTGGTAAGATAGGATGATCAAAAAGAGATTTGCATTTTTGTTTTTTTGGGTAACTTTTGTGTTTATATGTAAAATCATATACCTTCTTTACTTGTTCTTGCAAAGCCTAGTTAATTTGTTGTTTTTCATCTACATTATACTGTAAATTCATACATACGAAAATATACTTGAATTGAATAATCATGGGTTTCAAGATGGGTATGGCAGCGAAGAGGAAGCCTCTTTCCTGGAATGGGATCCAGAGTATAGTGATCTATCCATCTCAGACTTCAGTTTTGATGATCATCCGTTTTCATTCTGGAGGAGGAAACSAGAAGATACGAGTAGATTATACTAATATGTCTTCCTCCAACTCAACCTCTTTTGGTCATGGATTGTATTGTAAGGCAAAGTTTCTAGAGTTTATGCCTAAACTCAACGTTGTAGTATTATGTGTTTTGGAATTCAAATTTTCTAGGGTTTATGTTATGTTTAACTGTGTTTAAAAATATTTTTAGAACTGTTTGATGTGTTTGTTCATTTAAAATCTATATTAATATGGTCGAAAGAAAATGTTTCCAGTCAATTTATTCGGTAAAAAAATGACACTTAATAAATTCTATTTAGTTAATTAGCACCCACAGAACATATATTCCTTTACAATTATCACCCTAGAACTCAATCTCCATAAATATTCAAGAAAATCTAGATAGATATAAGGGATTGGAGCTCTTTATTTAGCAATGCACCAAATGGGTTTTTCTCTATTTTGGGCAATTTAACCAAAAATCACGAAAAAATGGAAAAAATTAGGTATTCTGGGACCTTTCCAAATGAATCACTATTTGAAAAACACGTCCATGACCGATCTTTCTTAAAAAGCCTGCCTGAAACTGGAAAAAACCAATGCCAAATATTACAAACTGTGATACAGGACTGTATTGCCCACACCTTTGATGAAGAAATTCAGCCTGTCTTCATCCTGACCCGAAGTCGCCTCTGGTAGCTGCAGTAAGCAAATCGCGTTAACCGCGGGATAGCCCGAAGCTGCTCCTATCCAAATCGGTTCGTCCTCACCCAAATTAGGATCTGGGGATGCAAGAAGCATTTCTGGGATAGTGGGTTACCAAGGTAATCGCGATTCCACCTCGTACAACTGTTCCGGTAGTTACATATAAGGATACCAAATATCTGTAGACGCTGACGTGACATTGCTTATCGGATAGAAATTTTGACCCGTGAAGTTAGCTAGTATGAGAAACTTCTGCTTACTTTCTTGTCTCACCCTTCTAGACGTTACTTCCGAAGCAGTAGCACTATATTTGGAGGACCGAATCCCCAGTATCACATTACCAGTCCCGAGAGATCGGGTTTGGGATTGAATCTTGGAGCTGGCGACAGGAAGATACACAGAACTTCGGAGGAGACTGAGCGCAGAGGAACTCCTATCTGGGGCGACAATGAGCAAGGGGAAAGCCAAAACTGTGCAGGTATCGTTTATCGTTCTTCTTTGATCTTGTTTTGTTTGATGCTTTATGCATGGATTGATTGTTATGAGTTTGTTGTGCGGTAGACATCATGAACTGTTGATTTGTGGGCGGTGCAGTGTGACAAATGCTTCAAGTGGAGAACGATTGCAACCCAAGAAGAGTRTTGAGGAAATCAGAAGCAAGGCTGTGGAAGATCCCTTCTTCTGCAGCAAGAAGACCAACGTTTCCTGCGATATTCCGGCCAATATTGAGTACGATTCAGCAAGAACCTGGGTGGCGGACATACCAAACCTCCCTAAAACACCAGTTGGGTTTAAGAGACGTCCGGTTATGAGGAAAAATTACTCCAAAATGGATGTCTACTATACCACCCCGGCTGGTAAGTCTCCGAGGTCTTCCTCTGAAGTGGCATCTTTCTTGAAGGAAAATCCAGGMTACAAAGCCATCTCAATCTCGGATTTTAGTTTCCGTTCTCCTAAAGTAATGGAAGATACCGCCCTGGCAACGTGCGAAAAAGGTCAAGCTTGATGGTAACTGATTCAATCCAGGACAATGACAAGTAAAAGCCTAAAAGGGATCAAGTTTGAGTAGTCAGGGACAATGGCAACTTTAGGAGTTTCTTTCGTCTGTCCGTCTAAGCTTTGAACAACTTTTTTTTCTTCTACAATCCTCACTCACGTTTATTCAAGAAATCACATCCGACTGGAAGAGATGAATTTCAAGCGGCTTCTAAGAATGCTTTTGGGTTGTATTTCTATATAATGTTACCGCTATTTGTATTCATTGACATATAAAGATTTTTCTTACAATGATATGGATAGAAGAGAGATTAATCTCGAGACTTCTGCTACAACTGGGAGACCAAACGGGGGAAAAAGAAGAACAGCAACCTCATTTTCCACACATTATGTTTTCATGACCAAAACAGACCACTACTCAAGTTAGACCAGAAGGAATTTCTGGTACTAAGACATGTTCAGATTCCTCGAGAACCCTACCAAGTTTGGTTCCCACAACATTAGGATATKCTAAAATGTCCAAAAGCAGAGTCTGTGGACTTTGGCTTCGAACTGAAGGATGAAGGTAAAAATAGTTTATGAAAGAGAGATTTACGGGTACGAAGATTGTAAGCCAAACGGAACCGTGGACGAATCCTTGACCTTCAGTTACTCAAACAGCTAAAGAAAGCTACAGAGCTATAAAATTCTATAAAMGTTGTGTCCGACAATAAGAATACAGGTGAATGAATTGGCAGAAAAGCGTCAAACTTGGTTTTTTGAAAAGAAAGAACAGTACCTAATAAGTTCTCCAGTAACTCGGACTAGAAATACAAACCAATGTCTGATAGGAATGGYTTTGTTAAGAGCTGCCCAGAAATCAAGAACGAATAACTAAGAGGGCATATCTTGAGATTTTGGATTTTGATAGATTTATAAGGTTATCTAATTCTTTAAAATCTTCTGATTAAAACATTTCTAGTCTACTCTTCATGTTTAGGGAAAACATTTGAGAAGAAATGTCAACAAACAAGAAGTTACAAATTGGGTTGCAATAGATGCAGGTTGAGAAGAAAACAACAGAACACGTGGCATCTATTGCACCCAAAATTCTAGAGGTCCATACCTGATGCCAAGACAAGATAGGAAAGCAAGCATAAAAAAACTTCAAACATAATATTCAGGGAGGTGCTGAGATGTCACTAACAAAGAAATGAACTTAGGCTGGTAGCAGGCCTCATCCCGTACGTCAAAACTTCTTGTTCAAACTAAACGTCAGGCTTTTACCCTACTAAATGTATAAATAGATAAATTAAATAAAATGAAGGCAAGATATTGAGGTCCTCATTCAAACATGGTCAGGTTTTTTATTGGCCAACTTTTGAGATTGGGAGTCATAATATACCAAAAGAATCAGAGTACTGTAGCTATCACAAAAGCAAGAAGCCACGGTTAACTCTCATATCCAACAGTGAAACCATCAAAGGCTGTACACAACATTAATAATACAATGAACTAAATCAGTTTCAGACAGCGTTTAATGACTCTATTTGGCTCAATATAACAGTCAATCAATCACCGAGATGCTATTCATATAGGGTATTAACATTTATTGAGAAACCAACATTTGATAATTACATATGCATTACTCTTAAATTCATAAATATTCCCACCTACTCATACCTTTTAACGAACTCTATTGCTTCACGAGCAACAATAAGCTCCTCTAGATAATCTGTATCGCCATTTTCTGTTGGCAACAAAATATCATCATCTGTTGTGAAATTATATCGCTCTCCAATAGCTCTCAGAAGCTGGTACACTTCAAACATCGTAGGCCTTTCCTTGGGAGCTGGAATTACACAACTACAGGCAACTTTGAGAAATTGAAATAGCTCACCATCAGCACCCTTCCCAACCAAGGACTTGTCAATTGCATCATGAAGCTTGGAGTTGCGCGAAAGATGGGAAATCCATTCGACCAAATTTCCCTTAAAGCTTTCAGGTGCAGAGGAAACATAGGTAGGCTTCTCACCACTCACCAACTCAAGAAGCACTACACCAAAACTGAAGACATCTCCCTTGGGAGTTGCCATTAGTGTTCTAGCATACTCAGGAGCAACATAACCCAAGTCCCCGAATTCCCCGTTCACAAATGTACTCAAATGAGTATCAATTGGGTTCATGAGCCTAGCAAGTCCAAAATCAGATATCTTGGGCTCAAAATCTACATCTAATAAAATACATTTAGAACTGATATTCCGGTGAATGATGCGAGGATTGCAGCTATGGTGAAGCCATGCAAATCCTTTAGCCGCCCCAATACCAATTTTGAGCCTTAAAGGCCAGTCCATTTTTTTACCTCCTTCGCTCTGGAAGTGCAGCTTATCATGCAGGGTACCATTTGGCATGTACTTATAGACTAAAAACCTCTCTTTCTTAGCTATGCAGAAACCCAGAAGAGGAACCAAGTTACGGTGTTTTACATTTCCCAAGATATCCATTTCYGCCACAAATTCTTTCTCTGAGTGTTGACTATTCTGCAACCTCTTCACCATGAGTGAAGTTCCATCCTCAAGTAATGCCTTGTATATGGTCCCTGTTCTTCCTGACCCAATGATATTGTTGTTGCTGAAACTGTTGGTAGCCTTCATGAGATCACTTAATCTCATTTTTGAAACTGATTTCTCGAACATAGAAAGCTGAAAATAAGATAATATAATGTCAAATGATCTATGGACAAGAAATATTATTGTGTATAAAAAGTTATTCTAAACCATCTTTTAATTTAGCAGATCTCCAGTATTTCCTTCCATAACATTATAAAGTTTCTTTAGTCATAATATCCAGAGGAACTCATACTAATGACAAATGTGACAAAAAGGTACTACTAATGCATAAAATTGRTGTTCAAGGAGTCATGATATGTCAGATACAAAATTTAAAATAGTCAATCATGAACATATTTGGATAAGGCAATAGGAAATAAACAATCACAATAAACTGATAATCTTCTTACCTGGATGCCTCTGGCACCCTTAATACCCTTTGCCCATTTATTTCCTTCCGGATCTTCTTCCTTCTTCTTTCTGGATGCCTTACGCATGGCGAAGAACATCCAAACACCTAGTGCTAAAGCTGTACAGGTGATCGCAGCAACAGCTGCACCAACAATAACTCCAGTCCGGCTTTTCCTGGAAGTACGCAGGCAAGGGGTTAAGGGTCCCCCACATAATCCCGGGTTATTAGCATAGCTCGCTGCAGTAATACTGGTACTAGAATTCCGGAAATTGGGAACTGGCCCAGTGAGCTGGTTATTTGCCACGCTAAATGTCTTGAGTCGATCAAGCAGACCCATTTCTGGTGGAATTTGCCCTGTCAATTGATTGTTGTCGAGTTTAATCACATTTAAGAAGGAGCAATTTGCAAGATTTCGAGGGATTGGGCCGGATAAGTGGTTGGAAGAAAGATCAAGGGTTGTCACAAACTTAATTATACTGGAGATATCAGATGGTATAGATCCAGATATATTGTTGCTTGAAAGATCTAAGCCTGTCAAAGATTTGCAATCTGCAATACCACGAGGAAACTCACCCCTGAGTCCCATGTCTGAAAGTCTGATATTCAAAACTCTATTTTCATCTTCATGCCAGCAATCAACCCCAGTAAATTTACAGATAAAGCCATTGGATTGATTGCTGAAATTCCATGTAGCTGTCAAGTAATTGAAAGGATCTTCCAAGGATGTTTTTATAGCTCTAAGACAATTGACATCAGTCTCAAGACCGTTGCTGAAATAACTATTTAGGAGCAACCAGAAAAAGACAGAAATAAAAGCAAGGAATGCCTTGTTGTGCAGTGACATCCCTGTTCGTGGACCAGTCAGAATACACATAGACCAAGGCTGAATATCTACTTATGCAGTTGATTGGGAAATGAGATACTTGTATATGCCAATTTGCAAACTTCAAGCCTTATAACATCCCCTGAAACAAATTCAATTTAACATAATCAAATTCAGCACTCTTCAAAAATGTAGGATGTCATTAAAATGCAACGACATAATTATTTAGATGAGGGATGATCAAATGGAAAACTGGTTTCTTTTCAACACTGTAAATTATGGAATTGGATACCACATCATCTAGAGATAGCAAACAGCATGAGATGATAAACCAGAACAACATCCTACACTGCAATAAATGGTAATATGGAGTTAAATTGATCAAGAGAAGCATGTAAAGCTGTTTTGAGGCATTTGCTATCTGAAGTCCGAAGACGGTTTATTACTGTTTCCCTCATCTCTCCAAGACTGAATTCGAATATGTGCAAAAGCAAAATATATCATCAAATTACTCCTTACTGCCGCTTGATTTCACCTAATAATCCAGCAAAGACAAATAATTTTGAGATTCCTCAAAAAGGCCAAGTAAGAAGAAAACAAAACTACTTTTAACTGTGGAGGTACAAACTATTATCCCCTCCATCGAAAATCTTGAAATTAAACTTAAAGCTATATGACGCTTAGAGCAAAGTTAATCTTCAACTATCAAAAGCACAACATCAGAAAAGCATAATCAAGAAGGACCAGCTAACCCTAACCCAGAACATCGAGGATCTGGGCAACAAAGGGTTATAAAAATCAAGAGCAAACAGTCCTTACATGCCGCAAAGCTATATGACGCTTAGAGCAAAGTTAATCTTCAACTATCAAAAGCACAAAATCAGAAAAGCATAATCAAGAAGGACCAGCTAACCCTAACCCAGAACATCGAGGATCTGGGCAACAAAGGGTTATAAAAATCAAGAGCAAACAGTCCTTACATGCCGCAAAGAAACATCAGGACTTGAGAGAATACAAAATTCCACATCCACCAAAGAGCTCCAAAAGAGAAGAGGAAAAAGCAATAAAAAATAGAAAATCTCAAGACTTCACCCAAAATATTCAAATCCAGCTAGAGATTGATTTCCAAGAAACCATAAATAATTCAGTAAAAATACTAAAAAACCAGTAGAATTCCATGAAATAAGAAGAAGATACGTACTGATAGAATGAATGGTTCAGAGTGGAAAGTAGACTTGTGTGTCYACAGCAGTTGAATGAAATGGGAAAGGAAAAATAAAAAAAAAGAGTAGTAGAGAGAATCTTGATGCTGATGTTCTTGGTAGTTCTGTTGCATTCTGCTGTCCGGGTCAAAGAAGCAACGCCTATAATGCGTTCATGTTTTTCCCAAAGCTCACAACAGTCACAGGGACGACTGGAGGAGGGCAACAGCCAATAAAAGGGTAGAGGAGACCCAAGTGCTTGACTTTGCCGCTTTCTTGATTCCTTGACAGTGAACAGTTGCATATGCGTGTGAAGCCATCACCTCTCCCCACTCTTCTTTATTTCCTCTTTCACACTTTGCATTCCTTTTGCATTGTTACTGTTGCTACTCAATCAAATCTATTTCTTAATTAATTTTAATCGCTAATGACTTCCTTTTTCACACTTTTAAAATTCATAATTTCAATCTCATCTCTTTTTGAAATTGAAGCTTCTCTAGAGGGTTCCTACTTTGGCTATGAGTTTTGAATAAATTGGAACAAAAAAAAAAAAAAATTACACATTTGCCTAGGTCTTAAGAAGATGGTCAAACTAATCAAAGCCCTGATCTCGAGCGATGAGTGAAGATTGTATGAATTTTGACATGTAGCTAGTAGTTCTATGATAGGTGATATCGATTCATTTATAATTAATAATTTATATTCAATTTAAATTTTATAAAATCACATACAATTATTATTCTTTTAATTTATTCAGAAATAAATTGACAAGTTACGTCTATTTTACACGTCATAAAAGACTATAACAAGCTCGTTAAATATGTTATCTCCTTCTATAATTATCAAATTATAAGCTAGACCTATCCAATATAAATATAAAGCTTTTCACAGACACCCCCTACGATTAATATATTTTTACTATCATTTGATTTTTTTTTACAATATGAATGTCAATTATTTAAATCATAAACTTTAAAATTACAATTATAATATAAAATAAAATTTCCCGACCATACAGTCAAACCCAATCAATTCATATTTCATCTATTATCTCGCAAAAAGCATGACTCCATTTTTATTTTTGTATTAATTAAATTTAAATATCCGTCACGTTACCGCCTCACCCGATGACATTTTTCTCCTTACCATCATAGGACGACGACCGCTGTCTCTTTAAGCATTGGCGATGACCGAGTTTAGTTATGATGGTAACGCTTATTACAGTTGGTGCTGGGAAAATTCGCCAAATTTGAGGCTCCCCAAAAGAATTCTGCCCCTTTAAATTYATAAAGACGTGGGCTGATGGTCATGATAGTATTACAGCAGTGGATTGGAGCCCCGATCCGAATTTTTTCATTCTTMCGGGTTCGAAAGACATGACTGTTGGTCTATTTTGCTTGAAAATTTTTGAAGAATATCAGTAAATCACTTTTATTTTTGAGTAAGGACGGTCAAGCGTTTGACTTTGAGGGCGATAGCAAATTAAAAAAAGAACGAAAAGCGTTTTTTGGCGAATAAGTATTCGGTACAACATTCATTTTGAATGTTTATTTTCGAAGTCGTTATCTCTCGTTTGACGGGATCATATTCCGTACCTCTACAAAGTTGTTATTCCCAATTTTGACTTAAAAAATCTTGGTGATAAATCGTACGTTTTACCTAGATTTTCTTTTCTCTAAAATTTTTCTTATGTATTTTCCTAAAGCTTTATTTTACTATATATCACATAAGAGATTTAAAACAGGTGAAATACATGTTCAACTTAAGAGGAAAAGTTCATACTTACTAAACGAATCAATACATACATAAATAAAATAGATAATTTCTTCCATGTTCACTTTAAATTTTGTACAACTAAAAGATATGCGTCGAGCACTTTTACTTGCTTATTGCTCAGAAGTTTCAATTTTACAATACTTTCATTATAATATAAATACCAAATATATTAATTCCTTTTACGATTGTTATTACAATAATTAATATACCTTGCATAAATTTTACAGGAAATAAAAAATTTTAATAAAAAAATTGCTATTTGATAAGTAACATGGTAAGACGGTGATAAGTTTGGTCTAAAGCTGGTTTACTCGAGAGTAGTCAATTTCCAATTTTAGCAGTTTACTATAATTCAAAAGTAAATTTTGGTGTACACGAGAAGCGGTTAAGTAGGGTACCGTAAGTTCTGGAGGAGCGGGTTTGGTTTGTAAGGATGGTTTACTCAATCCTTCACGGCTTTTTCCCGCTATTAGCAGGAGTTTGTAAAATTATAAATATGTTAAAAAAGTATTTTTTCATAATAAATTAGGA
>MEJB01000001.1:5029916-5147564 GCA_001752375.1 Rhazya stricta | reverse complement strand
AAATATCATATCTTACTCTAAAATTAAATAAACATTATGAAATTAATTTTCAATATAATGACAAATGTATATTATAGTTTTTTCTTAGATAATAAAAATAAAGTAATTTTGAAATAAAAAATATTAAAAATCTATATACGCGTTGTTTTGGGTTGAGCCCGAGTTTAGAAAAGCAATTTCTTGTTTGGACCCAATTGTGCGTCCGGGTCTTGAGCCACCTATTCAATTTTGAGTAAGCGGTAAGATTGGAAGACTCCAGTACCATGTACATGTCTTCTTCTTATTGGGCATGATAGCCCAGGGATATTCAGTTTGGACTTCACATTGATTTGGGCCCTAACCACTTTCTTGAAAATTAGGTTTTTGGGTTTAGTTAATGGGCTTACATCGASCCCATTGGACATGAAGAAAAAATTACTACTACCATTACTGTCTTTCGTGGTAATAGCAAAATGTGGTGTGCTCGCCAAAAAGCAGTGGTGTGCGGGTCTGTGGTCTGTGTCGGAGGTTGTCGTAAATACAAGTCCTTAGTCCCTCTGATACTTTCCTCTTTCTCTCTCTTATCTGTATGCTCTAGGGATTTGGATTCCGTTCGCAGTCTCCCAACAAACAACGCACAGAAAACCCTTCTCGTCCTTCCAAGATGGTCTGATTCTCCATCTCTATTCCRCTTCTCTTATCAATCTTCTTCTTCCACTTCGCGCACCCGATCTGGTAAGTCCACTACTACTTTTTTCTCTTTCTGTACCTTTCAGATCAAGGCTCGTTCTTGATTACTGTTTGCGCTGATTTTTTTCCCCAAAGATTTCTGCTTTATTCTTCGTTTGAGCTTTCTTATGAGTTATAGTCTGCTTGTAATCATGTTTTTCTGCTTATTATGGGTTTTTCTTTTTGTGTATTTCTTTCTTTTTCCACTGGGTACGCTGATCCAAGTATAATCGTCTCTCGACGTCATTTCTGGGAAAATTATGCCTTTATATTAAATGGGTACTCAGAATGCGTGTTCTTGTTGAGTTTGGGTAGAACTATCAGCGACTGCTGACTTCTGAGTTGATTAAGTTTTATTTTTTAATAATTAATTAAGGTCTAATTAATCTTTGTAGTTCATCCTTACTTAATTATTTAACTTGAAAATTGGTTTTGATGATTCAGTTGTTTAAGGTAATTTGAATTGGAATTGTGGAGTACATCATTTAGCAGCATATACATAGTCAGAAATTATCCATAAATGTCGTTTCTMTATCTACTGAAATAAAGTCAAACCCAATGCTCTTTTGACACAAGAAACTTGTGTTATGAAAACTGTGTATAATGTCTTTTGACAGAAGGCATCTTAACTTGTGAAGAAATTGCGTGGTTCTTATGACTTCTGTAATGATGGAAGCCTGGAACGAAGGCACTTGAAGAGTTGGAGAAGTATCTGTAACCAATATGTATTTTATGTAAATGCAAAGACTTAAAGTGGTTCTACTTGTTCATTATCCTCCTGACTTTTTGCCTAGACCTGTTAATATGTACCTTTATTGGTGACATTCTTCTACTTGTATTTGTTGATTAAGGACTATATCGCTTCAGGATCTAATTTTTTCAATTCTAATAAAGCTTTGACTATCCTTCCTTTTACATTACTTCTACCTTACCATGTTTTTTCCCTCTGAAGACTGAGTCATTTATTCTTGTTTTGGGTAGAATTGTGTGACAATGTTCTTCTGTGTAAGAGGTTGTGACGACTCGCGCGTGAGATTTCTTTGTGAAGTCTTCCAATAATTAGCTTCTAAGAGATCTCATTCTGATGCTTGGATAAATACCATAAGCCATGAGTTCCATTCACACACAGATAAATTACTGTTGTAGTTCTGGTTTATAGTTTGAACTTTTTTGTTATGACAAGGGAACAAATTACCAAGTATGAGCTAAAAATCAAGACAAGGGAGGTCTATTTCTTTAGGATGATTTTTCATCAGATAGAGATATCAGGCTATAGCAAGGAAGAAGCAGATATGAAGTTGTGTACCTTCTGTGAGCTGATATTTTCCCTTGAAAACTTTTCTGCGATTGATGCGTGTCTTAAACTCTATGAGAGGGGTTTGGTAATAGACAAATAATCTTCATGTTATCTGCATGGAATGTTTGGAAAATTTAAGACACGCATCAATTGCAGAAAAAGTTTTCAAGGGAAAATATTGGCTCACAGAAGGTACACKATTTCATATCTGTTTCTTCCTGACTTCATTTTTCACTCTAGCTTTAATAATAGTTTTGGATGGTAATCTCTTTCTGTTTTGGTCTTTTATATGGATATTCATTAATGATTGCACTATATCTGTAGTGTTGTGCTTTTTCTACCATGGAAGCTACACAATCAGTTGCTACTCTCATTGACAATACAAGCTCCAAGATACAGCAGCTGCAAAAAGCATTTGCGGAGCTCGAAAGTCACCGTGCCATTACTCTCAACTGGAAATGGAAACAACTTGAAGAGCATTTTCATGGTCTTGAGAAGTCTTTGAAGAGGCGGTTTACTGAATTGGAAGACCAAGAAAGGGAGTTCGAGACAAAAATAGTTGAAGCTAAAGAGATGTTGGAGAGGCGTGAAGCAGCTGTTGTGGCTAAGGAGCAAGCTTCCCTGGAGAGGCTCCAGGAGAAAAGAGATGCTGCAGTCTCTGCCATTACCACTGCTCTGGAGAAGCACAGGAAACTGTTCTCTGAGGAATCTGATGCTACTCAGATTGAAGACCAAGGTGGAGCGCTAGTTATGGAGGATAAACCACCTGATGCCATGGCAACTGATAGTAACTCTAAGTATTTGACAAAGCTTTGTGGATATGGGAATGTGGAGGTGAAGTCATATCCAGAGCTTGTCAAATTATGTCGGGAGATGGATTCAGAAGGTCTGCACAAATTTATATCAGATAACCGTAAAAACCTTGCTGCTATGAGGGAAGAAATCCCAATTGCATTTAAGGCTGCATCTGATCCTGCTTCTCTGGTTTTGGACTCACTTAATGGCTTCTACAGTCTGGAACTGCCTAGTTCAGATGCCAAAAAGGATGCAAACCTCTTAGGTCTTCGTCGAACCTGTATCATGTTGATGGAGTGCCTTAGCATATTATTATCCAACTTGGATGAGGATTCTGTTTCTGTTATTATATCTGAAAGTGCTAAGGAACGGGCAAAAGCCATTGCTGAAGAGTGGAAGCCGAAGTTGGATGAACTTGATGTGGATGCCAGTAGTGGGAACTCCTTAGAGGCTCATGCATTTTTACAACTTCTAGCTACTTTTGGTATCAATTCTGATTTTGATCAGGAGAACTTATCCAAGTTGATACCTATGGTTTCTCGTCGTCGCCAAACAGCTGATCTCTGTCGATCTCTTGGATTGTCAGAGAAAATGCCAGGTTTGCCTTTGGAGTTAGTGATTCTGCTCATCACAAAATAGATTCTCATTTTCATTTTTAGGAATTCAATATTTTTGCAATTTCAAATTAATATATTAACATCCAAATACTCTTCCCCCCCTCCCCCCCTCCAGGCGTGATTGATGTGCTGGTAAAAAATGGAAGACAAATTGATGCTGTTAATCTAGCTTTTGCATTTGAGCTGACGGAGCAGTACTCACCTGTTTTATTACTGAAATCCTACCTGACTGAGGCAACTAAAGTGTCTTCACCTATTAAACCTGGAAATACATCATCTGTTGCACAGGTGTGTTCCTTTTGCTTCAACCTGTCCATTGAGACCTATTCGTTCTACTTCCTTAGACTGGAAAACAATATATACTTGATTTGGTGTCATGTTTGACCTAGAGTAACAGAATATCTATCTTTTATTTGATATATCTATTGGCTGAAGTTTGTTGTTTATGTTTTGGGAGGAATAATTGTAGGTGCATATTTTGCATTTGGAAGTTTGCCAGATTTGGTCAATGTTTTTGTTCACAATTTTGTCTAGGCTGATAGAGTTAAAATGTCCTAAAACAGTTCAGGTTGGGGCATGGGGATTTGATAAACTAAGATATTTCCTATCGTTTCAGAATGATGTCAATGAAAAAGAGCTTACTGCATTTAAGGCTGTGATTAAATGCATTGAGGACCATAAGCTTGAGGAGCAGTACCCACTTGATCCTCTGCAGAAAAGGGTTCTTCAGCTGGAGAAGGCGAAGGCAGACAAGAAAAGGGCAACAGAAGTTGCAAAACCTCAATCAAAAAGACCTCGTGCTAATGGTGTAGGATATGGACCTGGGCCCCGAGTTGCTAACGTTGCCACTGACAAGAACTTCTATGCTAGGATGACTGATAGGTATCCCCAGTACATCTATGACAGACCATATTGCTACTCTGGGCCAAATGACAACCATGTTACCCCGATTATGGGTGCTGCTACATACAATCTTTCTACTACTCACGGCAACTTCTTCGGGAGTGGCTACCAGTACCAGGCGGCTCCTTACCTGCACTAATCAGTAGGAATGATGGAAGTCCAATTATGATCCTTTTAACTGTTAGTGTTAACCCTTTCTGTCTGTTATTGTACCTTGTGAGCAAATTTAATATTAAAAAAAGTTTAAAAAAAGAAGAAAAACCAATCTCGTTAATTTTAATCTGCTGTAAAATCTGATACTGTAATCTTCTAATATATGCCCCTCCTTTTTTCCTGTATCTGGTTTTTATTACTTTATTAACCTCTAAATGATGTTCCTTTTCTTTTTCTTCACTTGTTTTTCATCTTCCAGGTTTGTTCTTTGAGATTGAGGTTCTTTCTGCGATGTCTTTCTGTTTGATCTTTTCGGGTTTAAATGTGTAGATTAGGTTGAACCTTGGCTAAGGAGCCTTTTTTAGCTRGCGTTGATTGCGATGATTGCTAAGGTTTTCCTTGGAGAGTAGGAGTAAATATTCWAGTTTAAATTTATACCATTTAGTGCTCTTTAGACCCTTGGAGGAATTGATATTGAGCTTCTCAACTGGCAAAACTATATATGGAACTGCAATGAGCATAAGGTAGTATAATTCTTCTCTGCATTTTCTGTTTCTTGGTTTTTTGGAACACAAAGTAAACATGTGCCAAACAAACGTATGAATGATGTCTCAACAAAATCTCCCTATTATCGTTGACTCCTTGAACATTGATACCATTTCTATCCAARATCCCTCAACTGCTTTTGCTGCTTCAGCAGATAGCTATCTCAAAATWACTACCGTTCATCTTCTCCTAAAAATCAAGTCGATYTACTTGAATGGCGTCTGTTTTTAGCTTCACTTCCTGCCACTACCCACTTTTTGCTTCTTACAGGAGCAAACCCGGCAAACCGTTGCATTGTGTTCTTCTGCTTCCCCATACTTTTTACCATCCCTTCTTGTGGCCCGGATGGGCGGTCTATCATTTTTGCCTAATCTTTGTTCTATTTAATATCAAAAGATTCCACCGCTTTTTACGGGTTCTAAACCTCAAGAACGAGGTGTTTGCAAATATTGTATGCAAAATATTGTAACAGTTGATGATTAGACCAAAAAAAATTAGCTTTCATACAAAATGTCAATTTTTTATACAAAACGAGGTGTTAAGCGTGCATAATAACAAATGATATTGCATCATGTGGCAATCAGCTACACGAGTAATTATTTATTACACAATAAATTAAGCAATTTTGTTATCACGTAGTGTGGAGAGAAAGCACATATGCCTTACCGACGTTTTAAAGAAATGTTAAAGAAATTTTTTTAAGAAGATAAAATCTATATTTTAACATATTAAAGGCATTATTGAAAAGAAAAACGTTATATGCAGACTTTTTATGTTTGAGAATTCATTATTTTTTATTTTTAATCGTAATAGCAAGTCAAAATTAAATTAAAAGAAATGTTTGTAAATTATTTTTGCACAAGCTTTTTTTAAAAAATTATATGTGATTTTAAAATAAAATTGAGAATATTCAAAATAACTTTTGATTTGCAAAGATATCCAGAGCGGATAAACATTTTTTTTTTTTTTTTTGGTTAACTTGTGGTATCGGCCAATAGTCTATGGCCATTTGTACCGAGGTGTCTGGACCTGAAAAGGTTAATAATCATTTATGTTAGTATCGTAAGTTCAAATAACTGGTTTTTAGATCAATTTTCCCTCCAGAAAAAAGGGCCTCATTTCCTCAAATTTCAGGGATCATCATTTGTCGAAAGATGAAAATTGCGGAGATCTCCACGCCGGAGCTCCGGCYAAGCCACCACCTCGAATCGGAGCTTCATGCTTGCTTAGTGGCTCAAATAGAATCGTCAATTAAACAACTCGAACTCCAGTCCGCGGTAACTTCCTTACCGGAAGTCTCTTTGGAGCTTCAACGCGCCCTTACTCAGCTGAAGGAGCTGGCTCCCTTCCCCAACTCAGTAAACCTCCACATCTGGAAACTCAGCTATCGCCTCTGGAACGCTTGCGTCGACCTCTCCAATGTCGGCGCCGCTCGAGGCATTAAGTTCTCAGAAGACCACGCGAAACTCCGCCAAGTCTCCGCCGACCTACTCTTCCTCGCTGCCGAAGTTACCGGCATTCCATGCCCGGCCTTCAAGTGCGCCTCCTTCTTCTACAAAACCGGTCTCATTTGGCACGATCTCGGAAAGTTCAACTTGGCCAATGGTTGCTTTGAAAAAGCCACCGATCTCATCTCAAAAGTCGAACTTAACATATTGGAAAATGATGAGAAGAAACTTCTATTAGATCTCAACCTAGCTAGGTCGCGAACCGCTTGGGAAGTTTCTGATCGGAATTTATCAATCGCATTACTTAATCGTTCAAAAAATGTATTATTTGGTATCTCCGAAAATTATAAAGCATTAGCTAATCAATTTTTGATGTTTGGGAAAATTATTTTATCCAAAAACGAAGTATCTGGACCGAACGATGCACTGAAATTGATGAATGAAGCCCTGGAATTGTGCGATAAAGGGTTAAAAATGGTGAAGAGAACTGCGGAAACTTTAGCACTGAAGGAATTGAGGGCAAAAACCCTAAGATTTATAGCGGCAGTGCATTTGCAGAGGGATGAATTTGAGAGCGTGCTCAAGTGTGTGAGAGTTTTGAAGGATGCCGGCGGGGAACAGCATCCGAGTTTGAGTGTGTTGACGATGAAGGCATGGTTAGGGCTAGGAAAGTTCGGGGAAGCAGAAAAAGAGCTGAGAGGTATGGTGATAAATGAAGGGATCCCGGAGGCTGTTTGGGTTTCTTCTATCGAGTCATATTTTCAGGCAGCAGGGACTGCAGGAGCAGAGACAGCAAAGGGATTATTTCTGGGGCTTTTGGGAAGGTGTCACGTTAGCGCTTCTGCGGCCATCAGGGTGGTGAATAGGGTGCTTGGGGACATTGGGGATGGCGTAGGCGAAGCAGCAAAACTGAGGGCCAAAGTGGTGGCTGAACTGGCGTCTGATGAGCGGGTTGTAGCACTTTTCGCTGGAGACGGGGTTGCTAAGGAAAGGACTGCAATGCATGCTCTTCTCTGGAACTGGTAAATTATGTTGCTTCTCCCAATTGATTGTAATGCCACGTGTGTGAAGTTCATGTTTCCTAGAGCATTCAAACTTCTGGTAAATTATGTTTCTTCTCTGGAACTGCGGTGGATGTCTTTAACTGCTGATGTTTTTCGATTCAGACATTCAAACTTCATGTATTAGAGAGAATTTTTAGTTTAGAGGCTCTTCATAGGAAATTAAAGAATACACGCAGCCAATAGTGTCATGCACTGTCAGATTCTGGTTTTATGTTCTTGCACTTGCAATAGGCCAGATTGTGCTTGTTGTCTTTAGAAGAAAAGGCTCTCTTTGGTAAAGAACTATACTGCATGGAACAGGCTGTTAACTAGATTAGTTCGTACTCTTGCTTTTGCAGTGCTGCAGAACATTTTCGATCGAAAGATTATCAGACCAGTGCTGAGTTGTTCGAAAAATCTATGCTTTATGTTCCTTACGACTTAGACAATAGAATTCTAAGAGCAAAGGGATTTAGAGTTCTGTGCCTTTGTCATCTGGGCCTCTCACAACTAGATCGGGCTCAAGAATACATAAATGAAGCGGAAAAGGTCTAAACGTTTCTTCTTCTTTCATATTTTCCAAACTAAACATCTCGAAGCTATATGGTGTCTCAATATCCTGATGCCCTTCTATTTCTGCAGCTTGAACCAAACATAGCAAGTGCATTCCTTAAGGTCTGACCTCTCACTCAAAATTAAAGTTTATGTAATTGTAACTTTGAGCTTTTCAATTCTTCTTACACGGTTTCAATTTCTGTCCTGCAGTTTAAGATKTTTCTGCAACAGAAAGATTGCAATAGTGCTATTGCTCAGGTGCAAGCCATGTCAAGTTGCCTTGACTTCACTCCCGATTTTCTTTCCCTTTCAGCCCATGAAGCTGTTGCTTGTTGTTCTCTGCCAGTGGCGGTGGCCTCTTTATCCAATCTACTAAACTTCTACTCGTCAGGGAAACCATTGCAGACCACAGAAGTAGTAATTTTTCGGACCCTAGTCACAATTCTCACTCGAGCGGGGGGCAATGACTCTGATATCCTAAAGTACATGAGACGTGCTCATGTTCGGGTAACTGACGTCGGATCTGAATGCTTCTTTGGGAAAGATGAAGTTGGCAAAAGAGAAAGGAACTGGTTTGCAGTCAATGCATGGAATTTTGGGGTGAAAATGGGGAGGGAAAAGAGTTACAAATTATCTGCACAGTTTTTTAAGTTGGCGTCAGAATTTTATGGTATCATCTTATGCGGAGAAGCAGAGGAATACAGTGCAATGGTTTGCAAATCAGCTATATTGAGCGTGTCTGCAATTATTGCTGATGAGAAGCAAACAATGGACCCAGTGGCAGAAAATGAGGCTAATCAAGCCATTGAACTGTTAGAGAGAGCTGGAAAGGTAATCAAACGGATCAAGCCTTTTAATTTCTGTTTAATCGGTTGTTCCCGAAACAAAATCTTGAATTCCTATCAATTTAACCTGCATTGTCACTGGAACCTGTTCTCTTATGAAAGCGCCGCAATTGTGACGTTCTCCTACTACGATATAACATGAATATTCGTTGATTGCAGATATTGACAAGAATTTCAGCTCCCACCTGGACAGTTGATGGTCGAGTTACCACCATAGAMGCCAATTTCCATTTTCTGTACACTTGGAGTGCCTATGATCTATATGCAAGGCAACATGACATGGGACAAAAACAGCTCCTCCTGATAAAAAGCTTCGCAAGTTCTAGGTCTTGCAATTCAAAGCATCTTCTTCAAATTGGCCTTGATGCTTCGCAGGGCCCTCGATCCAACCCTGAAGTCGCTACTTTTGCTCTGAAAACTTGCCTTGCTGCTGTTCTTTCATCCTGCTCACCTGATTACCAAGAGGTAGCTTTCATTCTCCGCAAACTAATTTCTGTAAGTACCATTTTCAAGGAGGAAAAGGATGATGATGTCATTGAACTGTATAGACAAGCATATAGGATTATGYTAGGATTAAAAGAAGGGGAATATCCCATGGAAGAAGCAAAATGGCTTTCCATGACAGCATGGAACCGAGCAGCTATCCCTGTGAAGTTGGGGCAGACTGAAGCAGCAAAGAAGTGGATGAGTGTTGGGTTGGAATTGGCCAAGAAAGTTCAGGGAATGCAAACTTACAGGTCATGCATGGAAGATTTTGTTGCAGAATATGAGAAGAAATCTCATGACCATGGAAATGCTGAAAACAGGTCTATTTCGGTATCTTGATGTTAAATGCCAACTCTATATCACTTTGTCTATTATTACATGGAATATTCATGTCATATTTTCGTTTGATAAGTGGGGTGATGGAGGAAGAAAAGGAAGATCGATGAAATAGATCATTTTGAGAGATATAATAATATATTTTACTATAAAATTGGCAATGATGTTGTCAAAGTGTGACTTGTACAGTACCATTCGCCTTCGCCGTAGTGATAAACTCTGCAAACATGCCTTTCCTGTTTGAACTGCAAGCTCTTTCCGTTAATTTTCTTCTACTATTGGCTGGAACCTCATACTGTACAACACTTTCTTTTGAGTTCCATTTGAAATTTGAAAAGAAGGAAGAGAAAAGCAGAAACCTGTTATGTTCTCGCCGCTTGGCCTCTATTTAATGCCAGTTTGTTTCGGCTCTTGGAACCCAAAACCTTTTGTTATAGTACTAGTCTACTGCGTAATGACTAGTAAGACCGGATTTACACTAGTGTATTTACCAGTGAGGTTTTTTTGGACAAAAAATGTTAAACATATTTGGCCCGGATTCGATCAAGATTTCTATACCCGTTCTTCCAACTCATCTGATTGAGGGTTAGGGTGTGTGCTTGGATCACAAAACTTGATTTAAAGTTCTGGGCTCCAAATGTAATCATTTGAGTCTCTATTTAGATAATGAATTATATTTCTCCATCAAATTTCAAGTTAAATATTATAATAAGTCGATTTTCTAGATTTTTTTATAATAATGAATGAGTTTATGATTTATTACAAAATACTATTTAAGAGTGTTTCTAATTAATTTAGTTAGTATATTATCACAATTACATTTTATCATTAACCTCTTCATAGAAAACATTAGTAGTGTAATTAATTGCAATAGCTCAGCGGCACTAGCCTAAAAAAACTCGTCTTATGCATAATGAAGATTATTTTATGTATTTAAAAAGTGTTAATAATGTTAATTTATATTGATATTTAAAAATTAAATGCACATTTAACTTCTCCTATCCTTCCTACCAAATAAACCATTTTGGGTTTGGTAGGTAATTATTATTCTTTGCCTTTTTAAAATCATGACGGATAAAATAAAGTTTCACAATTTTTACCTCAATTTCTTTTTTTTAAATTATTGTAAATTGAAAAAGAATTTAAACTTCTACAAAAGATAAACGTTTACCAACAAATTACTGCAACCTTTAAAATCAACTAATAAATAAAAAATTCAAAAAAATTGCATTAGAATTTTAWGATAGATTAGAAAAAACATGGCAAAATAAGCAGAGAAACATCTTCATATGCTTTTGAGGTCGAACACCATGGATATCTGGTAGGAGGCATCATCTTATCAGTTAGCATCATCRGTTCTTTCTGGACTGCTTAATGGAGTCCCTATCCATAGGAATCTCAATTTCGCTACCTCAGCTAAATCGCCCCAYAACCCAATGTTTTTTCTCCAAATCAGCATTTGCCTTCGCAAATTTCTCACCGCACTCCTTCAAATCCTCCTCCCACACTCAMCCCTCTTGCTCCAGTGAAATCCACCATTTGGGAATCCCAAATGTCGAACCAGTAATCAATGTCTCTACTCATCTTCACGGAAAATCCTGGTTTTTCAGCTCCCATGTTTCTTTTTTGTCTATTGGGTTCATTTTTCCGTTTTCTTGTTTTGCTTCTGAAACTGCTGTAGCATCTGAAGAAGTCTCTACAAAAATTAACTTAGAAGCAATCGTGGTTTCGATTGATGACTTCTTTAATAGGTATCCATTTTTTGTTGCTGGGGTTACCTTTATTTGGCTTGGTGTAATCCCACTTCTCGAGGAATACTTCCGAAAGTATAAATTCATCTCTGCCATTGATGCTTTCAGAAAGCTCCGGGATGACCCGAATTGTCAGCTACTAGATATTAGGGATAACAAGAGTTTGGCCTTTATAAATTCACCTAATTTGAAGATTTTGAATAAGAGTGTGCTGCAGGTGGAGTTTCGCGAAGGAGATGAAGATGGTTTTGTAAAGAAAGTTTTGGATAATTTTGAGCAGCCAGAAAATGCGATTATATGCATCCTTGACAAGTAAGTTCTGGAAACTGCTACCACGACCTCCATTTGTGTGTGGCACGACCTAATATTTAGGCTTGATACTTTTGGCTTACACCTTTACTCTGTACAAGAAGAGATATACTTGTTATTTTTGTTTTGTGTACTGTTTATTGATGAATCCTTGTGCGGGATGAATTGTTGCTCAGGAAACAGAAACGTAGTAAGCAGACAGGTTTCTCACAGTTCCTAACTCAAAACGGAAAGCATAAAGAAGCCTCTGTTTGGTTTCCGAGGAACTTGAGATTTGATTATTTTGGTGATAACATGAACTTCGGAGCCKGAAATTATTAATTGATTCAACATTCTTGAAATATCTTTTCGCTTCCTTGGAGCATTACAGAAGGGAAACAATCTTACATTTAATTGTGTTCATTTTCTTAAAAGGGAAAGCAATCATATTTGAGCACGGATCTTTTCCATAGATAGTACTTTAACATCATATTGGTATTGCCATCTCTTTCTTAGTTGTCTTTCTACTTGTGCCTATATTTGTTGCTGCATAGAACGTGAAGTTATCACTCTTATCCTATTACTGTGGTTTCTAACAACCTTGGCTGTTAAGAGTAAAGAAGTTCGTGGCCCCAAGACTTTTATCCTAACTTCTTGGACATTTTTCTATGATGAAATCAAAACAATTGTCTGCTTGAGTCCCATTTCCTCTCCGTGTATCTGTAGCACTTGATATTTCCTCTTCAATTGCTCTCCTTGTATCTGTAGCACTTGACATGTTCTAGGATSAGATGAAAACAATGCTTTCCTATGCAATGAAGAGTATGCTTTCTTATGCATACTCTTCTTAGTAACCATTAGAATCATTWATCTTGTAGTGTCTACCTTATAGCATGAAGAGTYTGACTTTCTTCCTTCTCGTGTGGAAGGTAGTTTTGATGGTAACTCCTTGAAAGTGGCTGAGTTGTTGGTCAGAGATGGAATTAAAGAGGCCTATGCAATTAAGGGAGGAATCAGAGGCAAGAAAGGATGGCAGGTATCCTTGTATTCTTTATTTGAAATGCTAAATCAGATAAAAATGACTTTCTTTTTTTCAAGCTGGTTAATCTGGAATTGTTGGATATGTTTGGCTTATGGTTTGTCTGAGAGTGACCAACTGACAATCACATGGCTAAGGTCTGGTTGGTAGTATTAATGATGGCAATACCTGCATACTTAGTCAGAAGTGCGTATCCTGTACAATATTTCAGTCAGGAACTTATTGTTATTGTGTTCAGAATCTAAAATAACTTGCATGTAGAAATATGGCTTGTTTACAAATTCACTTTCTTGTAGGAAATACAAGAAACTTTGCTTCCCGCATCTGTACATGTTTATGCCAAGAAGGCAGCAAAAGTGTCGCAGCAACTCAAGAGTGATAGAGGATTAGACCGCCAAAAGAGAGATAAAAGTAGCAAGTGCCCTTTATCCATGACAGGTCCAGCTTCCAGCAGAAATGAAAAAAGCAGTAATGGATCCCTGAAGAGGTCGCATATGCTTAACTCAGAAAAGAAGTGTGGCCCTAGGTCATCTTCTCCTTATCCAAATGTACGAAAATGTAGTCTCTCTCTCCTCTCTTTCTCTCTGGAAGTYTGCACATTGCTCTGTGTTATGTAGTCTAAWAATCTCTCATCCACATCTGCAGATTCAGTTGCAAATGCATAACAAGGATCCAGTTCTCACCTTTCTTGTTTCTTTTTCCCTTTCAGATAGATTGGGGAGTTGTCTTCTGGCTGTCTTATATTTTTGTGTTTTGGCTGAGGTGGAGGCGGCAGTTAGGGTTTATTATGATGGGCCTATTAACAAAGAACTATATGTTTTAAACTGTTCAGAAGATACAGAAATATGTCAGGCACTTGCARTMGAAATAAAATATCGTCATTGGTGTTGGGTCAAGCCTTTTTTGGTTGGAACTCTTCATTTAGGAGCAGGGTTCTTTGAACTCCTTTCCTTATTTGATAGGAGTGCAAGGAGTAGAGGGTTCTGTTCTCTGGCTTTACTTCTCCATCTGTAGTGTCATGAACATCTCCTCAACTAATTTGATCCCCTTCACGAGTCTCTTCTCTTTTGGCTATCCCGATCCACCTTTTCCCCAAACAAGCAGGAGTTTTTGTGCATTTTTCTCCCTTACTTTTAGTCCTCCTTTTCTTCTTTTCTTTTAGGAACCAAATTTTGGCTTCTTGTCTTTGTCACTCATGTATCTCGTGTCTAGGCCATATAGGCATACCTATATGATTGAGCACTATTTTGCTTGTTTTCCCAGTATGCATATCATTTAATATAAATAAATTGATGATTGTTGCATTCTTGAGGCTTTGACTTGCTCCCTTAAGAGTGAAGAGAATGTTTTGTTCTTTTGATATTGCAAACCATACTAGCTCCATACTATTGAAATTTGTGACCTTCATTTGGGAAGGAGAGCTACATTTTTAGTTACATGTTCTTGTTTCGATCAGTTAATGCATGTGAATGATCGTTCTCTCATGAACTACTAATGGTGTAAAGTTGTGCAGTACCCAGATTTAAAACCGCCATCATCCCCAACTCCATCAAAGCCAGAACATTGATGCAGAGTCCAAGATGCACGCGAAAGTTGAAAACTTCATTCATCATTATGGAAGCTGTTAAGATACTGTCACCTGTTGCATAGGGCGTCTCAGCGATATCTTCCCATAGTTGGTTTTAGAAGAGAGCATGTAGACTTCAGATTGATCTGTATAGGGAAGGCTTTTTGATGTTTTGGGCCTTCTGGCTGATCACTCTCTCAGAACAGTGACTGCTGCTTGTTTTGGTTTAGGGGTAGTGAAAGGCCATTGCCTGGCAATCCTGATAACTGATTGGTGACATTGGTGATGATGATTTGGCATATAAGTATGGCTAGTCCTGATAATAGACCTTTGTTTTTCCCTCTTCTTGAACCTTTTACTGTTTTTTTCCTCTTTTTTAAAACAAAAAAAAAAAGAAGAAGGAATTGGTAGAGAGGTATATTTGATGTATTAGTTCAAGGAAATAAAATTAGCAAATTGGTTTTTATCAAATATTTAAGGCTTTCTTTGGAAAAGAAAAAAAGAAGACTATAAGTTAGGATGTTCATGAAAAGGCTATAATTTAAATGAATGATAATCAAATCATAATGACCKAATGATTAAYAAGAAAAAGAAATGCATTAAAAGAAAAAWGTTCAGGTCTTGGTTCTGAGGCACTTCATTATTACTTTTGAAACCACYTCGAATTAATTCTTGACAGATAATCAAAGAAGCTATCTTGGCGAACTATATCGTTGTAGTGCTGAAGAATTCAGCCAATTTCCGTCAAACGAAAGAAGGGAAGAATTAGGTCTGCCYGGCTCTGATCCACTGCTAATTTTGGGAAAATATGACGATGAACTCAAAGCAGGGTAGGATTGATGCTTCGTCTTGGGATGGAAGCCTTTCTCGGAGCGAATTCTACAGAGCTGCCTCTGCTTTTGCTGAGCGATGGAACAAATTCAACTCTGCTTTTCCTCAGTGCACATGGGTCCCTTCCCAAAGCCCACCGTGGCTTTCTGCCTCCACCTCTCTGGTCTTTGATTTACCTCTCTCTCTAACTCCCTCTCCCCCTATATGTATAAGAATCCCCCATTTAATACGTTTCTTCTTTGGTTTTCTTTCTTTTGGTAAACTTATTTATTTGTCTTTTATCTGCAACTCTTGCTTAGGCAGAGGGATACTTATCGGTGAATAATATAATTCTTCCCTGCAGTACTGAGGTATGTTATTCAACAGATTCTTTAGATTATTGATGCTATTTTCTCTAGTCTTTAGAGAACTGAGCATTTATCTAGTAACTATATCTCATTGGCTTTTGAAAAGTTTCAGSAATCTAATCAATTCAATGACGAAGAGGTTAAGGAAGAGCTTAGTTGCTCTGATTTCACTGATGATGCCATGTTGGTAAGACGCGTTTTGCTCCCTTAATTTGTATTATGTCACTTCAGTTGATGGCTTCTCTCAGCATCTCGCACTTGCTACTTGCTTCAGTTCTATGCTCTCCCGAGCATAATTAGACACAGATCTCTAAAGCCTTGGTTTTTGGTGTTAATGACTGCAAAGGTTTCCTCGAATTTTACTTGGACTATTCCAACACCTCCCGCCCACCCCAAAAAAAAAAAAAAAATGAAAAGGAAAGAACAAAAACGCCACTTTTTCTTTTTGTTGTGTCAAACTGTCCTAAAGATACTAGAAATAATTCTTGTCTTCTTGGATCAAGAAGTTAGGAGGACATACTGTATTTCAATGTTCTTCCTTCATTCTCAGTATCTTTTTGTTTCATATGCAAGGCAGAGAATCACAATCAGGAAAGATGCCACTATGACTTCCACATTGTTTACAGCACTTCTTATAGAGTTCCAGTACTGTACTTCCGTGCATGCTACAGTGGTTAGTTCATTCCGGATCTGATATATGAAATTTTGCATCTTAGGACTATCCAATAAAAAGTTTCTAAATACATCAGATGTAATCGACAATGTCAGTTTCATTTTGCAAGCTTTTTCAGGTTCACGTTGTCATTCTGAATTCTAGTTTTAGTTCTAATACAACGTTAAAGATTCATACTGATTATTATTAGGAATGTAGATGGGCAACCATTGGCTCTAGATGACATTGAAAAGAATATCTCGGCCAATTCTGGGAAGGTGCTAATGGAATCCAAATGGACATTTATAACTCAGGAGGTAATTTTATTCATTTTCTTGTATCAAGTAATTTTCTATCAATCATTACATCAATATTGATGGGATTGCTTTAATGGAGTTTGAAGGAGATGCAATGGAGTTGAATGTTAGTTCATCTTGCGATTAACTTATATGAAGCTTCTGCTGAAATTTGTTTTCTTTAATATTTGGATGGAGATGAAGGAAACAAAATCGTTTTTGCAAAGTTTTGTTTATCTGAAGATAGTTACATCCTTTATTTGTTTCCTACTATAGAAACTGCTTTCTACTCAAGTTACATATAATGAAACTGCATAGTTGCAGTTGGAAAGAAAGAAGATGATAGGACATTKCTTAGGGTGAAATGGAGGAAGACGTGGAGGTAGTCTGTCAGGGTGGAAGCCCTGTCATATGTAACCTGGATATTATCATCTTTTGTTAGTTTTTAACTTGTATATAATATGACACCAATTGCAGGATCATCCGTACTTGAATCGACCATGGTATACATTACATCCTTGTGGAACGAGGGAATGGATGAAGGTGCTGTTTATGAATGAGTTGTCGGAGGCTCAAGATGGAGTTGGAATCGCAAAATATCTGGTTTCGTGGTTCTCTGTGGCTGGGCAAGTTTTTGGACTTAAAATTCCATTTGAAATGCTGTGCAATTTGGTTTAACTATTAAATTTTCCTGTTTCTATCAAATTGTTCAGTTATTATCCTGTACATTAAAACCCATTTGAAATGCTTGGCAATATGGGTTAACTGTTCCTTTATCCTGTTTCTACCAAATTGTTCAGTTATTATGCTGTACATTAAATCCCATACCGCCACTAAACCTAAAAAGATGGTAAAAAATGAATTCTTGTTACAGTGAACTTGGAGAGAGCATTCTTTAAGATAAAAGACTGGTAGGATGCGATTCTAGATAGATATTCCAATTCATTTGGATTCTGGGCAAGGTATAGTTTGCAGTTTGCAAGACTTCAATCTTTTGTACTAGACTGATGAATTTTTTTAGCGCCATGCTCAATTCTGTTTTCGAGTTATATGTAGACGTTTGGGTTTCATTTGGAGCTTTTAGTTCAACACCTCCAAGTTCAATCTGAGGTATGTTGACAWCTTTCAAAAAGTAGGACAAAATTAGCAGCTTATTAGAGACAAACTCAAATTTGCAAGACCTCGAAATCATTTCGCAATAATCAATATAACGACATCTTAGAGCAATCTCTATAGACTGAAGTGTTATGACTTGACAGTCTCTGCTTGAAACAAATCTTTCCAACCGAATGCCTAATGATATAACCTGTTCATGACCGCCATCATTACAAAAAAACTGCCGATAGTCAGCACAGTATGGCAGCCAGGAGAATTCCCCGTTAACAATCACCATATCTAGAAGATAATCACCAAACTTACAGAGGCATTTACAAGCATACTTGAAGTAGCCTTCCTCAAGACTCGAGGCAATCCACAAAAGTATGGAGCTTGTTTTTTCTGTCTTTGGCAGGCCAGCCAAATTCCGTTTTCTTGATAGAACCTCGATGCATTTGGATGTCACTAGGTCCAATTGTTACGAGGATTATACTGTTGGCTCCTCTATGGGTGAGTGGTTTCGATCTTTTATGCATTGCCGGGTAAAACAAGCCAAAAATTCTGTATTACCTTCTGCACCCTTTAGGGGTGATTCAATCCAACCATTGCACCTGAATCCATAGCTTTCCACACCATTTATAATTTTATCAATCACCTGGTCAACAAAATGTAGTAGATATGTCAGCTACAAGGCACTTGTAATCAAGGAATTGCAATTTCAAAAAATTGAAAACAAAAAGAGACTAATAGATAGACTCTAAAATCAACAAAAATGGGAGTTGCAAAAGAAAAACCCTGGAGTCTTTTACCCCCTCCACCAAGACACATATATGCAAGCCAAAAGAATCTTACTATTGTATTAACCAATCATCATCCTTTAAGGCCTAAGGAAGGAGGGGCAAATAGACAAATTAGATGTGAAACACTCAGAGACAGCTTCAATATACTTCAGATCACAAGCCTGATACTGACATACTAGTGCAGCACCGTAGATGGTTTTATTTCTTATGGTCAAACCTTTTGTTCCAAAGGACGAATAAGTGCTTCCAATATGAATGTCATAGAATACATAAAAGAAATAGCAATGACAAATCAAGTAACAAGAAGTACCTCTTGATGAACTGAGGGATCTTTCACTATCCCGCCACGTCCCACCTGCAAAAAGAATGCACTTGTGAATTCAGGAATTATAGAAATTTTCCAGTTACAAGAGTTAGACTGATTCACCAAACTCCTTAGCCAGGAGATGGCTTATAAGAGATCCAAAAGTCCCTAGCRAGGACACTGGATATGGTCATAAAACGCTTAATGTTCCAATTCCTCTATCAATTAGCTGCCCACAATGTGGCCAAATTTCATTGCACGAATTTCTCATACAAAAACAAAAAACTACTTTTAGATTAGATGCAGCAGTGGCATATTTCCTTTTCTTTATCTTCCCTACCAAGTCATATATATATATCACTATGCAACGACACAATTGAAGTTCCAAACACTCCTCTACACTCCTCTCAATATGAAATTCCAAACACCCCTCTCAATATTTTAAAATGGGCATGACAATCAACTGTTGTCTTTAACCAGTCAAAATGGGTCATTTTCTGTCTGGTGGAACCAACATCATCACCATATAATATATATTGGTTATATAATTTATCATTAGAAAGAAGAAATCAACTTATGTACTTGGGATCTATGAGCTTCGAATTGGGGTTTAATTAGGGTAACTAGTGTAGCTTCTTCCTTCATCACTTTCATCACAGCAGGCAATACCTGCAGAAAAGGAAATCAAATACAAAACTAAGTATCAACTAAAAGCTTCGTGTTGAAAGAAACAAGAGCTAAAGATTACAATCAAAGTCACGGAACATGAAGCAAACAAGTGAATGTATGAAATAAAACGAAAATGGAAATACAAATTCATATTTATCTTACCAATAGTATGGAAATAAAGGAAAGGTCCAAAGTCACCAAATCAACCTTTTGAGGAAGTTCTGTAAGATATCTTAAATTTGTTCGCTCTATAATTCCTACTCGCTCATCCTGGCGGATTTTTTCTGCCACCTAAAAGAAAAGCAGTTACTTTTCCAATCAGTCATGAAATGATCAAAGAGATAACCACATATAGAAGTAAAAACTGATTCGCTAGCTTGCTTATCAACCTCAGAGGGAACAAAAGGAAAAGGAAATTACTTCTTTGTCCCAATTAATCTGGACTTCTCCTGCAATATGATTGACTATAAATGCTTACAATTTCTATTATTTTGAACGTTAACCTTAGGCTTCCAAAATAATCCACTATTGCATTTTAGGACATGCATGGGCCTCATCACTTTTCTTCAACATTTTCTGGCATTCGCCTACAACTTAGCCTTGTATTTACTTTCAATTGTTGCATGTTTATGACTTTAGTGGGATTATCATAATTCAATAAAAATTGAATTAAATCCAATAAGTTAAAATCTCTTCAATTCACATGAAATTCAAGTTTAGGTCAGAGCAGCATTATGACACACACAGATCCTCCACAAAAGGACATTCCAATCAATTTTAATTCAGTAAGTTGACATAGCAGTTATTCATTCAATTTTAGTATTTGAATCTTATGGTACACCTCAAATTTGGAGTCAAACCTGTCCATATCCAACATCAACTCCATACACAAATGAAGCACCATACTGTAGTAAGCAATCTGTAAATCCTCCAGTGGACAATCCTGAATCAAGAGCGACCTTTCCAGCAACATCAATCCCTAGCTGTTCAATTGCTGCCTCTAACTTGTGTCCTGCTCTGAAGATCAAAGATTTGATCTGCTTTCTCATATTTATGACACACCTAAGAAGTAAAGAGATTGTCTCTGATAATCACCTACATACATATTTTGGAATTTCAGCCTRGATCTCTACAACAGCTTTATCAGGAACGGGTGTTCCTGCTTTATYTACCACTTTTCCATCAACAAAGACTTTGCCTGCTTGAGGAGGATTAGTAGTTAAATTTCAACACAGCATACTAGAGGCATGTGCAGGAATCATAATTACCAATGATTTTCCATTTTCAAAAGCTGTGTTTTCTTACATTAAAACAAGAAAGGCACTAGATTCTGAAAATTTAACTTATCAAGGGTCAAAGAACAATTTTTCATCAGGAGACAAAGTGGAATATGCTTCTGAATTTCTACATGCACTGTTATATGAAATGCAGCAAAGGATCAGACGCAAGAACTATTAGCAAAAGGATACAAAAATTACTTGTCTGACAGGTCATTAGGTATCGGTTGCATCCAAGCTAGTATGATAGCTTGCCAGATATTGAAAAGCAGAATACATCATTATTTGCCACTAATTCTCCTGTAGGTTGATTCATTTTACAGGCAAAAGAACTCAGTTCAAAGATCAATCCTGAGAATAAGCCAAACTATTCAAAGAAGCTTGATTTGTTAACTGTTCTTTTTTCATCTTCCATTCAATTCAAGACTGTCTCACTTCCCACAATAATAGAAGATTTTTAGAACTTAAAAATTAAAGACAAAGCAAAAATGGTAATTGAAGGAGTCTACATGCCTTGCAGTATCCATGACTGTATATGTGTCCGACTATATTGTTCAAACCTTTCGAGGCATATTTGATCCAATCTCTTTTTCCTAAAAAAGGGATGTAAAGTTAGCAAGATAAAATAAAAGGAAGGACTTTAAGAGGCAGCTTCATGGCTAGCAAACACTACTACGGTTTTTATCCCAAAGACAGCAAATGAACTTAAAAAGAAAGAAAAGCAATAAAATAAAAGGAAGGACTTTAAGAGGCAGCATCATGGCTAGCAAATACTACTACYGTTTTTATCCCAAAGACAGCAAATGAACTTAAAAAGAAAGAAATGCAAAATGGGAAGGCYCAAGGTAAAGACTTTGATTGCAAATAGAAAATCAATATCGCTAAATCAAATAAAGTGGTATTAATATTTTTATACTCTTTAATCGGAAATACAAAGGCTAACAGGGTTGCACATACCACATTGGACAGTATTGCACAAGATGTAAACACAATTATTCAAACTTTTTAAAGAGATTCGGTAGCAAAAGGTCAGTCATGGTATTGCTTTATAATGTAAATGAAAAATGTTTATTTAACCTTCTTAAATTGCAATAAAATGATTAAAAGAAGTTGTATGTGCCTTTTTTCCCCTAACTCTCTGCATCTATCACAGCCACTGCCACTGATCTTAGAGTTTCTCCCAGTATTTTAGTAGTTTTACTCAACTTTATCATGGGAAACATAGCAGACTTATAGATGTATTAAATGGTTCTTTCGTTGCTGTTTTTCTCAAGCAGTTAAAGCATTGCACTGGACAAGGGATGTTCATACACGCATATATCTATATAGACATACATACATACATAAGTGAGAGAGAGAGAGAGAAAGAAATTACTTCTTCAGTGGACGAATATTTCCTGATTTGACAGCAGCAAATCTTCTAACTGGACAATGCATTTGAGCATCGAACCATCTCACTGATCAGAAGTAACATAACTAATCAGCAGCCCAGAACACACACTTTTTAAAGACGACGGACTATTGAACTTTAGTCCTTGTTGGAGAAACATACCACATTGGACAGTATTGCACAAGATGTAAACACAATTATTCAAACTTTTTAAAGAGATTCGGTAGCAAAAGGTCAGTCATGGTATTGCTTAATACCCACCCCCCCCAAAAAAAAAAAAAAAATGAAACAATAAATGCACACATACAGAGTAAAGAATATCAAAACTCGTACACAAACCAATTTATTCCATTGGCAGGACATTTAGTTTAAAAGGGCAACTACAAGTAAAACCGATAACTATAAAGCAGTTTCAATTCTTGCAGGAAATAAATTCTGGTTTAGGGTGTCGCAAGAATCAGGAAGTACACAAGCCCAAAATAAATATCCAACTGCACAAAGAGTGGAGACTTTCTAACTATTACTGTTCTTGAGACCCTCTTGGACGAACTCTTGTAGAATTGAAACTGGAGCTAAAAGAGACGCATGGAGTATATCAGTTCTGAAAAGCATAGAATTAGAAAGTACCAGAGAAATGAGGACGGTAGAGCAATCTGGATGAGAAGAAAAGGCTACTTTTTGAACTGAAAGACCAATAATAGAGTGACATAGGTAGCTTCAGAATCTGCAGTGACATCTTCTCCGTACTCCGATAACTCAAAGGTTGCTCCGCCAAAGTAAGTTTGGGCGGGAGGAGATAGGCTACAGGAAGTCGCGATTCCTCACATATTGGGCCGTGATGGGCTCATTTAGAATGAAGTGTTCTATTCTTTGAAGATTTCCATTCTTTAAGGAAAGTGGAAGGAATTGGGTTTTGATTGCTATGTTGGACCGACAATTGAGGTTGGGTTYAACACTGCCTTTAGAGTRTGGGCCRTGTAATCTTATCTTGTTGTGTGAGAATGTACTGGGCCAGAAGACCAATTTGTTAACTATGGTCTTTAGTTTTGACTCGTAAAGGAGATGGACTTGTTCCATTCCATAATTTCCATTCATTACATAGCTCATACTTACCGGTATATTGGAATAGTTACTCAACGGGTTCGTAAGTTAAAAGAAAATTTCGTAGTTGATCTTTTTTTATGTGTGGAGTCAGGTTAAAAAAGCTACAGGCCAAATGGAGTAAGAACCGAACTCTCTAATTGGAATTAATCTTATTAGACAACATTATATCTCACGAATTTTTTATTGTTGTTCATTTAGAAAAAAAAAAAAGGTAAAAATTAAACCTTTGCACATTGTGCATCAAATMTGCTCCTTTCATCATATAAAAGGCTTATACATATGGTTAATTTTAAGTTGAAAGTCATTTTTGAGAAGTAAATTTTTAAGTTAAAATTGCATCAAGAAAAACAAAATGCAAAGAAATCTATACGTAGCATGTCATCCACCCTCATGAATGTGGATAAGGGATAAGGCTTCAAGCACCATTTATCCAATGATCAACGGCCATGTAATCTTGAGTCTTCACAGAGAACCACAAATTGGTAGGTAAAAGATATTCTTCTCCTAGTCAGAAATTACATTTCATGCTTAACTTTTGTTTCATCTTTGTTATATTCTTCCTCTGATCTGGTTGGGTATCTGACTTGAGATTCTAATGGCTACTGCTGCATCCACCATGGCCAGCCCGCTCAAGAGCAGCCTCGCTTCATCTCTAACAAGAGGTTTAGTCACCCCTAGAGGAATCTGTGGAGCTCCATTCAGAGTTTTCCCTTCAACGAGAAAGTCTTGCTTCACCATCAAAGCTGTCCAATCAGAGAAGGTATGAAGAATTTGCTTAAATTTGTTTTGATTAATGTTAAGGAGATAAAAGAGAGCTCTTGTTTGGATCTTGACTGTGATATCAGTGGCAAAAGATTTTCTCAATTTGAAAATGCCTCTTGACATTCATTCCCCGATCTTTTGCTTGTTTTTGTGCATGATATATAGTTGGAAATCTGGTTATGGAGAATTTGATCCTTGTTTCTACATATGTGATGCAGCCTACTTATCAAGTCATTCAGCCCCTCAATGGCGATCCATTCATTGGAAGTCTTGAGACTCCAGTGACATCAAGTCCGCTCATCGCATGGTACCTTTCTAACCTGCCAGCGTACCGGACGGCTGTGAATCCACTCCTCCGGGGAATCGAGGTCGGCCTCGCTCACGGTTTCCTCTTGGTTGGTCCTTTCGTAAAGGCAGGTCCACTCAGAAACACAGATATTGCTGGTCCAGCTGGTTCCCTTGCAGCAGCAGGCCTTGTTGTGATCCTGAGTATTTGCTTGACCATTTACGGTGTTTCATCATTCAAGGAAGGAGAAGCATCAACAGCACCTTCGCTGACCTTGACTGGAAGGAAGAAGGAGCCTGACCAGTTGCAGACTGCTGAGGGATGGGCAAAGTTCACTGGAGGATTCTTCTTTGGTGGCATCTCTGGTGTCACTTGGGCCTATTTCCTCCTCTATGTCCTCAATCTTCCCTACTATGTTAAGTAGATGAATTTCTTTGACTTTGTACCTAGTTTTGGATTTTTCAATGGTAACTCAATATTTGTATATGAAAGAATTGGTTTTGACCACTCCAAGATTAGATCAGTCTCTCTTCCTGTGATCCGTAATCTTGATTTCAGTGAATGGGATGCATGAAGTATGAACTCCAACGGCTCGCCAGTGGAGTTCTACATTTTCTCTGGGTTGTGCTTTTAGTTTCACGATTGAAACAATTTTCAGCTGAAGTTTGCAATACCGGAGTTTCTGGGATGCATAAGATTCGAAGTCAAAACTAAACGAAATTAACTTTGCAATTATATAACTGGATTCAAAATTCAAGATGTTGGTATTTTCCCAAATCAAATGTTATAAGAACACTCGGGAAAGATTGAACAGATGATAGATGATTCTTCAATGAATATTAAAAGATGCCATTTATATTTGTTCCTCTCAAATATGACTATCAGAAAAATTAAACACGGATCTCGCCAACTTAGGAGTTAACCAATTATCCTAAGCTTTTTAGACGGATTTGAATTCAAGATAATATTTATTATATATACGAAAATTTAGATAAAAGGTAAATAACATTTAACCTTAAAAACAAGACATTCATTGAATTTAAAATCTTTAATAGACATTCTTAGTCATTATTTCAGTTCTTTTCCATTTGGGCTAAATCCCGCCCTCTATAGTTYTCATCATGGATCTCTTCCTGCACCAGAAGGCAAGAAGTTGTGTGAAAAGAAAGTGACAAAARGAGGACCAAAGAAACTCTATCCYATCCCACGTCTAAGAAACCCATCCGATCCAGTTCTAAAGGATTYTAGTAATAGGACTTGGAAACAACGGTCGCAGCCACTATTGTGGAGTGAAATTCCCCGCGCAAACACCATCATATTTCCATGGCCCTTCAGCTCTGCTCTTCTTCGTTTCACTTTCTTAACTTCCATTTGCTCCGTCACTCTCCAGTTGCATCCACTTCATATCAGCGGCATTCTTCTCTCAGACCAAGGCCTCAAGACTTCCTAAAAAAGGAGCCTTCGCTACTCTCTTGCCGCTCCAGCAGTGGTGACGAGGTACAGCTTGTCTTTGTATAGTTGCAATTTGGATTTTATTACGATTATTCATGTAGTGTACTTTTACAGTTTGTGATCTCTTTGTTTCTTGTTCTTTAATTTATGGTGGCCTGATGCTTAGGAATATTTGTTGGARGCTCCTGTTTCTGCTGGAGATGGGTTTTCTTTTAGTGGAGGTAAACTCTTAATAAAAGAAACAACCTTTGTTGAATATCCCAGAGTATTATAGCACACAGCTGAAATTGTAAGGATTAAAAACTGAATCTTGCTTTGTTTAGGAAAGTATTCAGATGAGCCCAACCCTGCTGATGAATGGTTCAAGAAAGGGAAGATTGTATGTTTGCCAACTACATTTCTTTTTATCATTTCAATAATCCTTTAATTTAGTAGAAGTGCCTTTATCCAATCCTGACAGTTAGTGGGCTGCCTGTGATCAGGCAGTTTATCGTATTAGCAAATAATGTCTTCTCTGATGTGATGATTTTAGTTTTTTCATTACGTGGTGATAATAGTTTTCTATTTAGGTGAAAGCATATCCTGTTGGTGGCACTGGTGAGAAGGCTAAAGATCCAATTTTTGGCCTTGCAATGGGCGGTGATTCACAGGCCTCATCTGATCTTTTCAGGTAAAGTTGGAATTAGTTACATTATTAAGTAGTTTGCAAACGGAAAAGCATGTTAAGCCCTGTAACGGGATTAGCTCTTCATTTTATGCAGAAATTGAAGATGGATTATTTGCAGGAATTACCGATTGAAACATGCTCTCTATATATGATTTTGTGCAATAGATGGTTTTGCGTTGAAAGTGGAAGTCCGGAGAATCATCAGATAGTATTAATTCATGGTTTTCCTTCACAGGTCAGTCATGTAATTTCAACAGATTTTTTTAAAGAATGCAGTACATAATGTCCTAGCTGTTCCATGTTTACATTGTCATGAACGAAACAGTTCAAACAACAGATTATCTGATTCAAACAATGAGTTATTAGTTAAGGTGAATACCTGTATGGCCTTATGTTTATATTTCTGAGACATGTTGCACATATCGTTTTAATAAAAATGCATGCTTTCAAGTTTCAAGTATAAACTAAGGGATTGAGATTCCGAAATAGCTTGTACAAGTCTGAATTTTGTGTCCTGAATTCATGATATCATTCCACGCAACAAAAGATATCCTATTTTCTGAGCAAGTTTATTGGTGATCAGTAATTCGTCATCCTACGTGAACACCCGTACTGTTGCTATTGTTTTTTAGTTTGAAACTTTTTTGATGTTACTTACTGCCTTTAACAGGAATATTAATGTTCTGTTCGCATCTTAATTGGATTATGTATACTTTGTTTACAGGCATATTCCTACCGCAGTGTTCTTGAAATACTCTCAACTAAATATCATGCTATTGCTTTTGATTGGCTTGGTAAGATAACTCTCTTAGTTTCGATTCAGCTTTCTGAAAAAATATTTTGATTCTTTTTATGAGTTTAATTCAATGGATTCTCTCAATTTAGTTCACCCTTTACCTTTACAAGTTTATATTTCTTAATATAACATGTTTCCTCTATGTGATAAAGTCATTCTCATGGATAGAAAGAATCCTGGTCAATAATCTTTGGTCTGTTCCTATTTTTTTTCCTTTCATTTTCCTTTCTGGTTTAGAAGGAAACAGAGAGCAAAGGGGACAGGAGCATTCGTGGAATCTAGTAATACCAACATTTTAAGTTAACTAAGGAGTAATTTAATAAAGTTTCTGTTGTCAAAGAAAATATTGGTATCTGCATTCCAACAAAAAGCAGAATACTTATGTATGTTTTCTGTTTCTCTACTACATCATGCAGTTCATTAAAGGCTTTTGAGAAATGATATGTTGTAATTGGATATGCGTAGTATTTTTTTCTCATATCTATCCCAAACAGGKCTCCTAGAGGCTACTCTTATGATTTATAATAAGCTTACATAACCAAGGTTATTCTGCTATGTCCCTTTACAGGATTTGGATTTTCTGATAAGCCTCAACCCAAATATGGCTTTGACTACACTTTGGATGGTACGTGCATTTTAAATAGYAGAAGTCCCAAACTTTTCTTACGTCCTTATATATCAGCTTGAYAAATTTTGGATTAAGGTAATACTGGAAATGGGAAAATGAGAGTTATTTCTGCTCCAATGCTTGCAGAATATGTGTCATCCTTAGGATCTGTCATCAATGAAATCACCAACGGCAAGGCTACTCTTGTTGTTCAGGTATATAAGAAGTTTCATAAATTGTGATGCAAAAGAACGGAGAAGTTAATCTAGGATTTGTGGAACCAGGTTTTACTTTATGTATGCTCTTCCTTTGCAGGGTTACTTCTCCCCGGTTGTAGTTAAATATGCTAGCAGTCATCAAGAAAAGCTTGCTAATCTCATACTTCTCAATCCTCCAGTATGGTTGTTTCCATTTCCACTATTCCTTTACACAGGCTTCTTATGGTTTTGAGTATGCTAATGTATGACTCATGGATGACCATAACAAATGAACAAATGCWTCTCATGCCAAAACAAGTATTTCTTTAACTACAATTTCTGTCTGTACTTGCTGTTCACAATACCAAGATCCTCATGGATGGTGCAATTATGATTTCCCTTGAGGTTCTTAGGCTGTTTTCAGATCTGCTGCATGCTTTTATATTAAGTTCCACATTAAGCTGCCCTTGTGAAATTGAAATAGCATTTTAAAGGACATTGTATTCTAAGTTTAGTTGTGAAGGAATTTAGCTTCTTTCGGAACTCTAATAGCAAAAACTCTCAGCTAACAACTAAAATGTAATACACAAAAGCCACCATATCTTTTCTGAGGTGTTGCCTCAAGGGCTGTAGTCCTTGAGCTTCTGTTGTAATAACGATTTTCATAAGGAATCCTTAGGAAGCATTTATTTACTGATCATGAATTCTTTTAAAGAATACAGAATGTAAAAGCTGGCAAGCTGAGTGCAAAATGTAGGCATGTCTCTGTTCTTCCAACTTAGTCTGAATATCAAGGCTGGATGCATTTATATCTCTCTCTAGGTAGTTTGTGTATGTATCATGATTGTACATGGACTTCGAAAGAGTTCTCATGAATATCTTTTTCCTGGCTTCTAAGATTACAGAAAAACATGCCAATCTTCCATCCACATTATCCATATTCGGCAACTTTCTGCTGGGTGAAATTTTTTCTCAGGTAGACCGTGTTCACTCAGTCCTGTATTCATTCTGCATGTAAGGCATAGGTTATTGGCTTGAAAGTCAGTAAATGGAATTCTGTTGTGCATTTAGGATCCTCTAAGAGCCAGTGACAAAGCTCTGACAAGCTGTGGTCCATACAAGATAAAAGAAGATGTTGCAATGGTTTATAGAAGACCTTATCTGACTTCTGGTTCTGCAGGATTTGCACTGAATGCAATTAGTAGGGACATGAAGAAAGAACTTAAGGTGGGCGCTTCTTTTCCACCTTTCTCTTCTTTTTGTTGGAACTTGGCAGACTTTGTAGATGTCATTTTATGGGCATACATTCACAGAAACAGTGTACAATTGCTTTTTGCAATTTCCATTTCTAAAGCACTGATTCTGGGGAATACAACTGAGAACTTAGTACTGGCGAAGATATGGTTTGCCTTTGCAAAGGCTTGCAAATTCCTCATAACCTGGTGTTTCAGATTAACAGACTTGATAAGTAACCAGAGCGATGAAAAAAGGGAGGTAGTACGTTTGTGCAGTGGGCTGGATGGGGTCTCTTAGAGACTCTTTGATGAGGTTCAGCTATTTTTTTGGTTTGAATTGTTTTATATTTGTATGCTTTGGGGGAGAGAGGCATCTATCAAAATTTTAGATTTCCAAATGTTGGTTTTCCATGGATTCGTGCCATGTAATGATGCTCTGGGCAAAGAATATTCAAATAGTTGAATGAGCACTTCACAGGTTGTATAAAGACAGTTGGTGAAGTGGTCATTTTCAAGTCTCCTGTATATTCCTTTATTTCTTCAATATGTATAAACAGTGTTATTGCAGTAAACGGGTCGGCATTTTATATGGTGGCAAGTTATCAACTGCATAAGCAAACATGCGTGACTTTGCTTAATGAGGTGCCTTTTTATTTGTTCATAATTGTCTCTACTAGAGAAGCATGCAAGAGGAGATTTGCAATCCACTTTAGCTTTAGATCTCTGGTTCTGACTTTTTGTTGCTCCTCAGACCTATGTTGATAAAATGAGAACGATACTCAAGGATGAAAACTGGAAAGTTAAAACAACCATTTGCTGGGGAGAAAGAGACAGGTGGCTAAGCTATGATGGAGTTGAAGGTTTTTGCAAAGAGTCACAGCACAAACTGATCAACATTCCAGCAGTAAGATTTCCATGTCCTGACATACAATTTTTACTCGAAGTAGCACAAACTTGGCTTAGATACAGTAAATTAAACAGCCGTTTGATGCTTATATTTGGTCGTAATTTCCATTTTTTCTTTGATCTGTAGGCAGGGCATCATGTTCAAGAAGATAGCGGGGAAGAACTAGCACAGCTTATAGCTCAAGTTGTTGGCTCGAGAAGTAGCATTTAATGGGGAGGTTGGATTTTTGTCCTAAACAAGCTTCAAAAAGTACTCGACTTCCACCCAATCCATCAGGATTCAGTGTAATTCTCTTRCTGGTTACTCTACGAATATCAATATCATAATTCTTATCTCCATAGAAACCATGGAACTGGAAAATAAYTAAACAAAATGACAGGACAGGTTCCTTCCAGTCCTCTGCTTTTTATTGCTTTTCTGGTAAATGTAAAGTATATATACAGCTTAAATTTTTTCCTGATTTACRATTTCCAGAAAGATTCTATTTGTATAAGTAAAGAATTATCATAATTAGCATCCATGGAATTGAATATCCATTCAAAAAGGAAGTGAAGTTGTAGGCGAAGTCGTGTGTGTATTTGATAAGAACCACCTATATCTACAGAGAAACTTTTGCAGTCAACTGAGCTTCACTGGAAGGGATCGGTCCAGCATTCGTCTTCTGTGACTGCCTTCTTCCATCTATTCTTGAACATTTCTAATTCAACATAGGAACGTTTCCTTACCTGCAAAGTTAACATACACATATTAACTTTCTGCGATGTAAAGTTCAAATTGATCAGAAAAGGGAAAAATTAAGATTGTGTTTAGGACAACTTACGGCATCTCTAAGATCCGATGAACTGGAAGATGGGACCTGAAATGTGGTTCCAGTCAGTTTCCTAATGAATGAATGGTAATTACCTGTAACGGGATCTTTCTTAGATGTCCAAAAACGTACCTTGTTTTGAGAAACTTCGCTTGCTTCACTAATGTTCTGCAAAAGTTGGGAACCAATTCAGTTATAAACGAAGGATGTATTAATAAATGAGCTTTTCATAAGAATCACCACATTGMGCCATTTCAAGCTTTTTCTTTTTCTGCCATGACCTTGCGGTTCACTGATATGATATTACTTATAGGAAGGCACCAATGGATAGAAAGTTATCACTTCTCAGAGTTGAAAAAGTACTGCCTATGGCGAGCGCAACTAAAGTTCCTACCAATTATATGACACACCTTGTTTACAGCTGAACCGCCAAGTGTAGGAAGACCATAGTGAACCAGGTACTCAGAGTCTACCACTCCGATGTTTGCTGTTCGATTACCCTACAGAAGAAATAACTTGCAAAATTTCAAGTTTCCGTAGAAAGAGATGGGGAAAAGCTAAATCAAGGGAATTTCTGTCACAGAATGCAGACCTGTGCGCAGTAACCAAGCTGGAAATCCAACCCCCARGCATGGATCAAGTCGTTCTATTGAAAAACAAAGGAAAGAGAGAGAATATATTTTCCATAAGCAAGCGCAACGAAGACTATGATAAAATAGTTCTGATATTGAGCACATTGTAAAATCTTTTGCTAATGAAATCAAAGCAAACAAAGTAACTATTCTTCTAGATGGCTTAAGAAATCCAACAATGCCTCACCTGAACCATGTACCAGGCACAGCGCCAGGATGCCTGTGAGAACACTGGAGCCATCATCTCTACCCACCTGTGGTATGTATAACATGTCTTAATATATGTACATATTCTTTCAGGTAAGCATAATACTTCATCGTGTCAGATATCTGAATAGGATGGGACCATATGATATTTTGCACAGTAATACCAAAGCAATTAGTGTTACCGTACCCAGTACATGGAGGCTCTGTGCTATTTTCATCACACCTCCTTCCTGCGCCTCTCAAGTTAATAGTCCTCCTGTTCACATTAACAAGTCCAGTTTTTATAACATGAAAATTTCTCATCTGTACTAGTCAATTAATGCGTATATTCAACTGATAACACCATCACATCATTATACTCTAGAATGGAAAATAAGCAGCCCCAGAGAATCCATGCCTAGATACCATTACGAGAACTGAACAAGTATAAAGGTCAATACCTGTGAACTGTTGAATTATTATTCCTTGAGGTGATTCTGTGATGGATCTCTGATTTATGAGGATCAATTGCTGGTTGTGATATCTGAAGCCCTTCTTCTTTGACTATTGATAGATATCTGCATTAACATTTAAGTGAAAGATAGTTAATAATGAGCTTTGACACTGGTTGTCATCTGAAAAGTTCAATGACATTTTTGTAATTCTGTGCTGTACTTTCCAGGAACTCCTTGAATTGATTTTGACTCAACTTTCTGGTTTCCTTTACGTAGAGAAAACRAATCTAATTATTAATATGAGGGTCATAAGCCACGGCCTCCATTACCATTTCTCCAAATTTAACTATTTAAGTCGTAGGAATATCATAAGCCTTAGCTAGAAGCTTAGCTTGGACGATCAAGCTCGGATTTCCATTTCTAAAACAAAGTTGGCTGTCCTAAATAAGTCATTTACCGTTGGCTAAAAAGGAATACACCTGCAGGACCCCGGCTAAGATAGCTTGCTATGTCGCTTTTCAATTCATTAAGAACCAGAATGTGTCATGAAATGCTGTACTATATGATGGAAATGCTTTGAACAAGCAATAAACGTTATAAGAGCAGATACAGAAAACTGCAATTCTGGTAGAAGCTAAGATCAAAATAGGAATTATCATCAAGGAGCATAGTCTTCATTATCTCTGCCAGTATCATTTAATCATCTCCATGCATGTGCATTGATATGTTTATGTGCGTGTTCTGTATTTTCAGCTGTATGTTAAATAAGATTACCGTCCAACATGAAAATTTTCAACTCCAAGATCTTCATCCCAGAGGAAAATATAAGCATACTCTGCTATAACATCCGGATGTAGAAAACGCTTAGCAAACCACCTGAGTCATTGAGATGAGAAAAGAATGGGTTGTTACCTACACCACTTAGATGTCATACAAGACCAAGAATTAGAAAGAAAGTAGTGGATAACATACCACTTAGTTTGGTTAACCGCAGATACATGTATGGCATGACTACTCCACTCGAAGTGTTTCCAGTCATCCACAATGCCATCATAATGAAAAAGCATAATGACAAATTCGGTTGGTGGAAACTGCAAATGAAATAGATTAGAAGGATTCGAAATAAAATATGGCTATGGTAGCCAGGAAGAGAATTTGGTCTCACCTTCTTAACAATTTTATTTACATTTTCTTTCTGCTTTATTCCAACAGCCATTGCCAACAAGTTCATCGGAGCCTTAGACTTCTWGCCAAGATAAGAGAGGGAATATTAGATAAAACAGAGGAAGACTGAACAATAAAGTAGCAGATACTCTTTTCTAGTTTCATGGTAAAAGAAAAGCGTCAATGCAGCAGCTGTTAGTAAAGAGGTCTATACAAGATAGAAGTTATCTGCTATTCCAAAATATTTAAGATTTCTTTATGATATCAAGATCCAACAAGAAGTGAAATATTAAAAAAAGTTCTCTGGGTTAATTCTCAAAATGGCCAAAAGTTCCCAAAAACTGCAGTCCTTCAAAGACAAAGGAGCTCCCAAATACATATCAATAGTACCCTTCAAGATCATGAATCCCCAAAACAGAGACTTCGAACAAATCACTGCATTACCAAAAGACAACTGAACTGAAGCAGACAGAACTCCCTCACAATCATGTATTGAAACAGGACACTCGTAATTGTTTCCCATCTTATCTTCAGATAAACCACAAAACTCCTTCCCAAGCTGGTATGAAATCTACCAGCAGCCACATACCGCCGCGCATTAATGAGCCAACCTCTCTTATTTAGTCCGATACTCAGCATCGCTATTGGATCGAAGAAGAGAGATTAGCTTACCTGAAAATAATTCGGGATTCCCATATCTGTGGAAGTTTTAACACTGATAACACTGAAAATAGACGTCCAAACAGGGATCATGGAAGTTGGATTCTTGAACTAATAAAGTTTATCGAATTTTTTGTCTGCCTGGACCATTTATCTTATATGCATATGAAACCGTTTACCGAACCACTTCAACATCTTTGTCTGAAGAATCATGCTTATCTACCTTGATCTAGATGATATATATTTACCAAGTAACTGTTAAAAGTCTGCCCGGGGAAATTTACATGTATACAACTGTTTCCTCAGATGAAAGAATCATTTCTGTGGCAAACCATCAATGAGATCAGTAGCTAGATCACTTCTTCTTCTGGTAGCTACTATATTATATTGATGTATGCTACAAGGGAGAAGTAAACTAAATCCGTTCCTCATGAGAACTAGCACCTTCCCTTTTCTTGTATTCTTATGAAATATAGCACTTTCCCTTGCATGAAACCTCAATTTTTCAGGGCAGTTGAATGACAGGTATCAGCCTCTCATTCTTGAATCCTAACACTTGTGAGCCCCATTGAGCTGACAGAACAGTAGACATCTTCAATTTTTTAAGATTAGAGACAATTCTTGAGCTTCCAAATGCACAAATCATCACAGAAATTTCTGTAAACTAGTAATTTCAAAATACTGATGAGGCAGGAAAGTGCTTGCGTTGGTATTAGTATGGCTACAGATATCTGATAAAAAAGGGGAAAATGGCATACCTTTTTATTAGAAGGTCCCCAAAGTTGCCGCATCTCAAAATCAGTAGTTCGGGTGACAATACCTCTAGGCAATGACTCAGTCCCTTCGGCTCTGTATTGATTCTGATCAAGAAACAAAAATTATTAACATAAAAAGAGAACCCAGAAAGTCATCCATAGATGTGGCTTTCATGTGAAAAGCAAAACAAGCAACTGGAAATAAATTTCTTGACAAACCTCACAAATATTAAGTTTTAGAGGCTTGATAACATCAATCTTTTGCCATCCTAGAAGCCTCTGCAGGAAAAAAAAGGCCAAATAATCATTTCATTTCTGCTATTTCTGGACGATACCACCCCAATCACAGAATAAAAGAGAATTAGCGGAAAGACAAGCTATAAACAGCTTGAGCAAGAAAATACTAAAATACTGACCTCTTTATTATCAGTGACAAAGAATGCATTCCCAATGAAGAAAACTACAGAAAGCAGAAAAGCCGAAGAAAGGCAACTGCAGAAAAAGGATCTCCGCTTCTTCGTGTCCACCATTATATAGTCCCAATCTGATTAACACCATTAACGCATGCGACAGAAACCATGGAATATCAACAATCTGACTTTAAAAAATTACAAAAAGGAAAAAAAAAAAGAAAAAAAAACTCTATACACAAATGAAATTAACACCATTAGTTCCAGTATCCCAAATGATCAAATGAACAGTAGAGTTCAGAAAAACCAGATTCTTGTTTGAACAGAGAAAAACAATCTGGCAAACGTCGTACTCACAAATTAGTCGGTGCATACATTGTGTGGGGGAGTGTATATATAAATATAAGGCGTATGTCAACGCAAGAACAAAAGATAGTGGAAACTTGCTTGAACAGAGAGGAAAGTGGGGAAGAAGACGGAAAGTGAAAGAGATTACAACGTGAGAATGAGAGAGTAGACTTCATGAGTATATAATAATTCAAAGTTACGCAGATGGCGGAGGAAGTAAAAACCCAGACTTTTTTCTGGCGCTAAAATTTTCTTGCGAAAATTTGACGAACTCATTTGTAGAAATCTGTTGCTTAAGAATATAAAGTAGTAAAAATCTTTAGTTGAAGATTGATTCTTTGAATGCAAAAATGGATTTAAATCACTGCAAACAATTGTTATAGATTAGAGAAAAAGGTTGCCATGCAGCGATGAAGGGCAACCTCTCATTGAAGTCAAAGTCGATGCTTCGAAGTGTCCAAGTGGACATTCGCAAACAGGCAGCCACCTGTCTTCCCCTGCAGCTCTATTTTGCTTTGATAATGAAATCGGTCAATGATTACCATAATTAAAGACCTCTTCATCTCTTGAAACTCTATTTGGTTTAAGAGAACAGAATGACAAAGCTTTTTCTCAGTCATTATCTTAAAATTTTTCTCGAAACTTTATTAAAATAATAAATTTTTTTAATGAGTATTAGACTCGAGATTTTTTATCGAAATTCTACTTGATTTAGAAAATTAAAATAATAAATGAACATATAAAGGCATGGACGAAACAAAAGAGGCTTTTATTATTATTATTTAAATCATCCGATATTCAAAGCACTTGATTTTRGATTACATCGGATGAAAAATATTATCAAAGGGATAAAAACACGATTAACCTTATTTGCTTAATTTACAAAATTCAAATTCGAAATATTGCTTAAGGCTTATCAATGGATCAACAATCGTTAATCATTTCTATTACTTTATGTGAAAGAGAATAAGTTTTATTAAAAATTACACGAATATTAACTCATGAGGAAAATTGTTGAGGGTCTAGAATAAAATTTTTGAAAATTTGGAAACTTAAAAAGAATTATGTTTTATTGCATTTAGCCCAAATCCACAAATTTATTTTTACTTTTTATACCTCAAACTAATATCTTTATGAACTATTACACCTCTAAACTTTTATATATGGAAGAATTACTTCCAAAATTAARGGTCTAATTTTACCAATTTGGATATCTCCACCAATTGGATGAAGACAACTTGCATCACAATTTAGATAAAAAGGAAACTTAAATGAGATAATGACTACAAGTTTTTAGTCCCAATCTGTAAATCTTACTATCATAAAAGGAGTCAATGGATTTATCTTCAAAGGACTTAAATCCTCTACAAGTCATTTATCAATCTATTATCTATTATTTATTCTTTTTATCAATTATCTCTCTGATAACTACTTCATTCATTTTATAATAGCTGTTTGTTTGCATTCTTTTAAAAAAAAAAAAAACAAATTAGCCATCTTTCTGGAAAATCAAGAAAATATTAAATGCATTTTTTCTTATTTTACCCCACATTAATTATTCAATCTCATATCTTACAAGAACATATTAAACAAGGTTAAAATTATCATTTTATTTAAAATTGACGCGAAATAATATCATTAAACTATTTTGTATTCCTGACATTTATCACTAAATTTTATTTTTAAATATTTATTACTAAACTTTATTTTTAAATATTTTTCACTAAACTTTATTTTTAAATATTTAAATATTTATTCCAACAAGTCTCCTGCCCAGCAAACCACATTCTGAAATGATATCTAAGGTATACTTTCGCTCACACAAATATATACCCTGAGAAATCTGAGCCACCTCAATACCCAGAAAGTACTTGAGAACTCCTAGATCCTTCACGTGAAAATAAGCACTAAATAATCCTTGAAAGCAGACAAAGCAACAGAATTATTATTCTAGATAATCAAATCATCAACGTAAATCAACACATGCAACCTTATATCACCTCGTACATAGGAGAAGAGAGAGTAATCTGAGTAAGAGTTACGAAAGCCATAAGAACGCAAAAAAAAAGCAAGTTTAGCAAACCAACAACATGGTGCTTATTTCAGTCCATACAAAGGCTTACACAAGCGACACACCTTGCCTGCTACACCATGCTCAAAACCTGAAGGAGGTTTCATGTGCACTTCTTCCTGCAGATCTCCGTGCAAGAAGGCATTGTGAATGTCCATCTGGTGCAACGCCCAACCACAGACTGCAGCCACCGCTAGAAATGTTCGAACTGTAGACATCTTTGCCACCCGGAGCAAGGTATCGGAAAAATCAATCCCCTCTATCTGAAGGTTACCAAAAACGARGAGTCTTGCCTTCAACCGTTCCACACTACCATTAGATTTATACTTGATCTTGTATACCCACCTACTACCCAATGCTTTCTTGCCGGCCAGTAGATCAACCATACTCCATGTCCCGTTGTCCTCTAAAGCTATCACATATAAGCTCTGATACCATGTAGAAATATAATAATTTCTTATTTCTCCTTTGTAAATAGAATTACAAATATATATACACAAGTTACTTCCTATCTAAGTTATCACATATAAGCTAACTAAATATAATAATATCTCATATATGATAAATATAATAAATATAATAATATCTTATATATGATCTATATACTAAATATAATAATATCTCATGTATGATCTATATACTAAATATAATAATATCCTAACAAAGTAGATCAAAGTTAATTAATTTAGTTACTATGGGTTCAATAAGAAAGATTAGTTTTTCAAAAAAATAATTTATTATAGTTAATTAAATATTACAACTGCAATTAAAAATCAAGCAATTGCACTAAGCAAAATCATGTAACTATGTCTAAATATTTAATTTAATTTCGTAATTTTGGTTTTCGTAATAGTATTTTATTATTTATTTAATTATTTAAGTAACTATACCTATTTATTTTTTTAATTATTTCATCTCTTATTTAAGTAACGTTAGTACACTTATAATCTATGAATATAATGTATAATTTTCAATTATAATCTATTAGTGTAATGTATAATGTAAAATGTAAAATATATAATTATTATGTAATACTATAATATTTAATGAATTACTATAATATCTAATAATGTGTATTCTAATAATTCGTATGTATATTTTTTAATTATTGAAATATATATGATTTTTTATTTGTAATTAATTTATASATTCACATAAATATAATTGAATTAATTTTCCTTTTAAATAAAGTCTTATAAGTAAAAAAATAATATTTGGTTAAAGAACTTGTAAAGTTATGTCGTATATGATCATACGAGCAATATCTATAACGTTGTTCCATTGCTATAATCAAAATAAAATGATTTGCATTATTCCTGGTGATTTGTAGTGATTAAGAACCTTTTAATTTTTCAAAGAATCTTATATTGTTTCAGTTCTTACTTGCATATTACTTAACCATAAAACAATATTAGTTCACTTTCTACTATTGCACATATAAGTGATGTGTATGTATATATATCAATGTTACAAATGTATATATCACACTGAGTCATTTATTACATKGAATACGTAATTTTGATAAGTAAAAAAAGATGCTTGGTTCAAAATTTTATAAAGTTACGGTGTATATGTCTAATTATGTAATTAGTAATGACTACTTATTCTTAATGAATTTATAGATTTCTAACCTTAATTAATTAATATGTCCATTATTACAATGCCTAAGTTATACCAATTTGAAGAATTACTATATATAACACCCAATAATGGATAACATCATAATATGTAAGGTATATTTCTCATCATTATGTAACTATATAAAATTAATATTATGAAATACTAAAATAATTGTAGAAAAGAAAGGTCTTCACGAATACAACTAACATTGCATTAAGGTAAAAAATATATCAACTGAATGAAGTTACATATCATAAAGTCAATATTCAATGTATTTTAAATATATTAAAGTCGATTAATTTTTTTGTGAAATACATATGGATGAATTTATAAAAATAAATAATAGTAATAAAACAAAAAGGATAGATTGATGTACGAATTTGACTTTTATATTATATTAAATATTGTCATATTTTTCTCTATGAAAAATAATATTTGATGGACGTTGGAAAAAATAAAAATAAATAAAAATGAATAGATTGATGGAGGAATTTGGAGGTAATTATATTAAAGATTAAAATAATAAGAAAGTATGAAATGATATTTGAAGTGATATTTGCAATGATGATGTTTGGAATTTCAAATTTCAATGTGAATTTCATATCAAATTATTTGAAGGTTATTTGAGTAATTATACATCATTATTCTCTATTGAGGACGCGAATCATTTTTGTTAATAAGAGATGTTGTTGCCGTCTAAGGAATGAAGATTAGAATATACTAAAGTCAGAAACTTATTGACGTGCACCSACAGCATGCAACTGGAGGGATCTCCGATCTCTCAAGTCAACGTCCAAACATTCTAGTATAATTGGAGCAGTAGTCTTCCATTTCTTTGAGAGAGGTGAAACTTAGTAAGCACTTATTCCTCTCATGGAAATGAAGAGAAAAGCCAGGAGCCCTTTTCGATTTCGATTTTTGGTACTTTTTAGCCTTCTAATTTAGTTAAATGCGAATCTTAGTCCTCTGCGGGCAATCATGAGGTCAAAGTTGGAGTTATTCTTCATACAGGAACCTGGACTGGGAAGAGTATTCATAGTTGCATTATTCTAGCGTGCAGAACAATCCTTGTCCTATAGAGATTATTTGAAGCATAAAAACCATGCAAGCTATATCAGCAGGTCAGCTTCATCCTTTTCTTGGGAGAGTACCTGATAATCTTTTGAACTTGCGTATCCAGCTAGGACCTTTCTTGATTTCGAGCAATTTTTCACTTATGGGCTTTTGTACTTGCAACTCTTGATCTTCTGGAAATCGCCAAGGTGAAAGTATTAATTACTGGACCAGAGACGCACTTTTGAAGGTTCTTGGCCCTKATCTTAAGGAGCAAGTTCCATGTTCCTATATTTTCTTTCTCATAAGTCGTTTCGTCCCCTGGGAATTACCCTTTCCTTGTTCAGATAAAGCAAGATGAAACTTTCCAGTTTAAGGGCATTAGAGCTGTCCTGAAATCACACCACTGGAAGAATATAAACGTCATTTATGAGGAAAGTGATGATGGAAGACAAATCTTATCACATTTGTTTGACCCTCTCAAAGAAGCAAATATTTATATTGCTCATCGGATTGCCATTTCGCCATTCTCTACTGATGATCAAATCCTTGATGATCTCCGAGAGCTCCATATGCAACCGAACAATGCAATTAACCTCGCCCGTATGTCACCATCACTTACTTCTTGGCTATTTCCAGTTGCAAAGAGGCTAGGAATGACGAATGAAGGGTACGCTTGGATTATCACCGACAGGGCAATGAATCTCTTGCATATGCTGGATTCTGAAGCGACCGAGTCCATGCAAGGGACCCCGGGTTTCAAGGTCCACGTTCCAGCTTCAAGCAGATTACGAGATATCACCTTAAGATGGAGAAAGTCGCCAGTGTCCCTCTATGGAATCGATGAGGGAGCTAGATATATCAGGCATTTGGGCATATGATACCTTAAGGGCATTGGCAGAATCCAGTGAAAGGGTAGGGGTGGAGTTTCTAGATGAAGCAGCAAACCAAAGCACCGGATTAAGTTCCTCGGATAATGTTTACTGGGGGGAAAGACAACTTAACGAGATAGATGGAACACGATTTGCAGGTTTAAGTGGTGAATTTCAAATCTTGAATGGCAAACTACATTCTGAATCATATGCTGTAGTGCATGTCTTGGGGAAAGGAGAAAGGAGGGAAGGATTGGACACTCAAGGACGGCATAGTGAAAGAACTAGCAGAACCGTTAGTTATGGATAGGCATCCAACTCCAAGAAGGGGCCTTGAAGCTGTTGCATGGCCAGGGGGTTCCACAATTGTTCCGAAAGGTTCGTTTAGGATAACCAGTGGAAAGAAGCTAAGAGTTGGTGTAGTGAGCAATCTAGGATTCAAAGGATTTGTAAACGTTCATCGTGATCCTCAAACCAATCAGCATTACGGGCTTCTGCGTAGATCTATTTGAGGCTGCCATCAAGTCTTTAGACTACGAGGTAGCTTACAAGTCCATCCCATTTACAGATGAAAATGGGGAAAATCTTGGAAGTTATACAGATTTTGCTGACKAAGTCTKTCTTCAGGTACTTTGTTTTCTTTAATATATCCTTCTAATTAGAAACATGTTCATAGTGTGCGCATACGACCATGTGCAGTAGTGATTATCTTCAGGTACTTGTTTTCTTTACATGGCCATTTTCACCTCCTAGTGCAGTAGTGATTATTATATCCAGCAAATAGGTTTCTTTACAATGATTATACATATACATACATACTTTCTTTCTCTACATGTTATATGTGTAGAGACGATTTCTCTGACCTTCTCTTAATGTTTCACTTCTGAAACTCTTTAGAAATATGATGTTGGAGTCGGGGATGTATCAATAACAGCAAATAGATCATTGTATGTCGAATTCACAACTCCTCATACTGATATAGGAGTTGGGACTGTAGAAAAGAGGAATAATAACAACGACATGTGGATTTTCTCAAAGCCATTTCAAACTAACCTGTGGCTTACAAGTGCRGCCTTCATTGTTCTACTGGGATCTGTGGTATGGACTATTGAACATCGTAGAAATGTGGAATTTCAAGGTTCAATGGCACYTCAAATTGGAACAATCTTGTGGTTCGGTTTTTCAACCCTTGTCTATGCTCATAGTAGGCTCTTTCCAGTTCACGTTTTACTCACAATTATATCTCTGCTGAACCATCAATTAAAATCAGCAGTACTCTCATTTTCTGTATTCTGAAGCTCTCTTTCTTTGGGTGTTCAATGAAATTGGAACAGAAAAGCTGACTAGCAACTTATCAAGTTTTGTGTGGATTGTTTGGCTGTTCGTGGTGCTTATACTGACTTCGAGTTACACAGCCACTTTGAGCTCTATGTTAACCTTCCGACAGATTCAATTAGCATCAGGTAACCACTTCATAGGAATCCATGCTTTTCTAGGTGGCCGCATTTCCAGCATCCTGAGTTTTACAGACGATCGACTTCGGCAATACGAATCGCCTGACGAATTTGCTGATGCTTTAACGAGTGGAAGCAAGAAAGAAGGTGTGGATGCCACCATCGATGAAATCCCATACATCAAGATCTTTCTTGACAAATATGGTTCTGATTATGCTATGGTGGCTTCCAACCCATTCACTAACGGATTTGGCTTCCTGAGTACAAGTAGTCGCTACTGCTTTAGTTTATATACTCTTGCAGCAATTTCATGGTTACAACTTTGTTATATACAGGTCCTTCCGAAAGGTTCACCACTGGTTTCCGATGTATCTCGTGCAATAGGAAAACTGAGGGAGACAGGAGACATTGCGAAGATGGAGAAGCAATGGTTTACGAGCCATTGGTCCTACATCCCTGATAATGGCACTTCTACCCCAAACAGCTTGAGCCTTGGCAATTTTGGTGGCCTATTCTTCATAAGTTTTGGTTCCTTCTTTGTAGCGATTGCACTGCACCTCATTTTCATGCTCCAAGAGAAGCTGCAATCCAACAATATCATTATCGAACTCTTGATTGGAGGAAAATTAGCCTTTATGTTGAAGTTGCTTGCTGCAAGAAAAAGAAATTTGGTGGCACCAGTTTAATATGTAGAGAACAGAGWGCAAAGGCCCGGCTGGTTCACTTGGTAAACTGCAATCAAGTCATRAGCTGTGVATAATATTTTGTCTCGTGTCATGCTACTTTTGAACATCTTTTTGAAGAGCTGATCATCTGGATGAGTAGTGAAGAGCGTCATTTCCACTCTGCCTATTTGAAAGGTAGGTTGTGTAACCCACATTGAAGATTTCAGAAAACTTCAATTTCTTCTCTTTGAGTCGGTCCCAATTTTCTTTTCTTCGGTAGCTGTTTATCGGATTTTGATTCGCTTTCAGGCTTCTTGATTCTTTAACATCCCAATAGCTTACAATCATTGCACTGAAACATATTAAATCCATACAAGTCATCCTATCAAACATAGCACGGTCACAAGAAATGGATCCATTTTTTGAAGCATGTTTTATCGAAGCAGTACCAAGAACTTGATATGCGTCAAGCCTTCTAACAACCTATCAAATAATCGACTTGCCCAATCATGAACCTCTAGGATACTGATAAGTGAAGAGAGGGCAGGGTAAAGATCCAGAACTCTGCATCTCTATTAACAATTCAAGTGCATTTGCAACAGAACTGTTTTGAGCACAGCCTGAAATCAGAGCACTCCATGCAATGACATTTCTTATTGCAAATATTCCTAAATACACTTAAGCAGGACTAGTCTTCAGCACATAGGGAGATCATCTTGGAATCATGTACCGATGAACAGAACACCCAATTTTTGCAAGAGCCTACCTTACCTTCCTTTAGCATCCTGTCGATATTCATCCAGATGCTCTCTCTCTCCCACATAGCACCTGTGATCATCTCAGGCAACAAACCTCTATTTCAGGCATATATTCTCAAAGACGCCATTACCTCAACCATCTACCCACACAGCACAGAAAAGAACAATTACCCCCAAACCAGATCACATCAGAGCCATAAATATTCTGTTGAAATACAAAAGGCGTTACAAGAATAAACAAAATGAGAGTCAAAAATTAAGAAAAACATTTAACTCCGGTTTGGTGGGGTGCGCCAGGCCTAGGCAGTAGTGCAACGCCAAGGCGACGCGCGAGAGCCCGGATAGCAAGCTACCCATTGGACTCTCCCCCTAAAAAAATTGAGTTAATATCATGTGGACCGATGGCCCACGTATCAGATATTAAACTGATAAGAACAGATACTACACTTGATCTTAGCCAAAAGGCCGAGAAAGGTATGCTTAATTATGATTTTGGGCTGCTCCTTTATAGACGATTCGGCCTCCTCATTCCTCATCAACAGAGGATGTGGGACAAGAGATGAGTTGAAATCAGACCTAGTTGCTGTAACGAAATGCTGGTTCGAGGGAACAAGTTTGGTGGGTGCTTCAAGGATGGTACTACTCGATGTTGTCTGGAATCCATCCGCGGAAAGGCAAGCCATATATCGAGCTTATAGGCTTGATCAAAAGAAAGTAGTTTATACCTATCATTTGATAACATCTGAAACAAATAAGAGAGATAAGTATTGTAGAAAAATTAAGAATGACAGTTGATCAGAACTCGTATTTTCTTTTATTTCTAYGGGAAATGATGAGCCGAGATTTCTTACCACAACTTTTGAGGATAGGATAGTAGAGAAGTTGATTAATCATGTCGATTTGAAGGACATGTTTCTGAAGATCATATCAAAGCCGCAGGAGGCCAATCTAGTGGAAACTTTTAATCTAGCATCCCTACCTRAGATTGCTGAAGTACTACAAGTAGTGTTTACAACATTCCAACTTAACCTTTGGAAGTCTTTCATCTKTTTTTTTCATATTTATTTGAAAAGATTTTCAAAGTTGACTTCATGAGATCCAATAACAATAAGGGTCCGTTTTTTATTATTCCTCTTTTCTTTTCTCTTACACTACAATAGTAGCTACTTTCATAGCTCTCTGAGTAAAGTTGAAAAAGAAGGCTCCTGTCCACATCTAGAATGACTATGTAACATAATTAATTGCGCTTGGATATAACTAGGAGAAATAAATGAGAGCATTTTGTTCATCAAATCAACTCAATTGATTCGTATCTAATATAGATAATTAAAATAAYAATTTAACGTTTTGTTTTTATTGACAAATTATGTTCTTGCYATAAACTCTTAATAAATTTATATCTGCATATGGATGTGAAGCCACAAGTCTAATTCTTCTTGTCCAAGAACAACGGAAAGCATTGAGTTTTGTCTTTTCTTCTGTACCAAGGGAGAATTGGGATGCAAGTGGAAGAGATTGGTATTTTGACTTTCCCTTTTCGTATAGAAAGTTCACATATACATATAAATCCTTCTAATTTTATTTCTTCCGTTTCCTAAACTTGAAATATATTGGATTTAGTCATGCATGCAGTTAATTTTGAAGGACAAGAATTATTATTAGAGATAATTTATGCTACCATTTCTTTCTAAGGTTTTTTTTATTTTGTAATGTATTATTCGTAAGATTTTTTTTTAAAAATGGTTTTTAATTTTTTTTACTCTAAGAGGAATTTTGATTTACTCACWGCGTCTGTAGCAGAAACGCCTCTGTCCGGTGTACATGTGGAGATCTCGAAAAGCTTATACCCAGAAGCTACTGTAACCAGCTAACTACAAAACTTGCAAGCCAAGGAACTGAATGGATATTGAATTCCGCACAATCAAATGGTGGCAGATAGAATACCAATAATTCAAAGGTTGCAGCGGTGACCCCAAACTGGCAGCTCAGTAAATGATTCCTTGATCCTACTTCTTCTGCACCGCAAAAGGCTTCAACTATATCACAGATGTTTAACACATCTGAAATAGAGCTGCTCGCGCTTCAGCCTACAAACTCGAGATAGACTGATTCATTGCTTCAGAAACCTAAAAAATCGAAATCTRGTAACTCATTATAGGGAGCGCGAAACGAAACTGTACCTATGAAAGGAGTTCATTGACAAGTCTCCGGCATGGGGAAACCGACGAGTCAGCCGGCAGGACAGAAGAAACTATCGTAGAGCGATCCTGAGCCATTTGCTGATGAGTAACTGAGCATTTTCTTGCACCTCACTCAAGGTGTTCGATAAATGGTCCCAGTAAGGATTTCTTATTGGTACCTTCGTTTGAGCTTGAGCAGAGCAGATTTCTTCCGTTGGCGGCGGTTCCTCTCTTCCAGCACCGGATCTGGCGGTGGCGGTGCTGAGACTGATGTGGTGATTTTTTGTCCGGGCCAGAGAGCTTCTTGCGCTTGTACACAAACCCATCGTCATAGATAAGCTCCCAGTCTCCGTCATCATCCCAATGCGCCACTGTGGCCATTTTGAAATYACCAAACGAAAAAGAAAACAGAAGGGTACGAGATGTGAAAGAGAGAGAGAGTATACGTCGATTATTTAACTACCAAGGGGTATATTTCTGGCGCCAAATATTATTGGACGGGGAAGAGGTGAAAATATTAGTACAAGGATGATGCTATTTGGTAATCAAATTTATCTCCAAAATATAAATTTATTTAATTAATGCATATTAAACGTCTCTCTAGCAATAAATATATTAAAATATTTAATAAAAGAAATATTTAGGGAGAACTTAGCACATATTGATCGTAATTTGACAAATATTTTTATAATATGATTTAATTTGAATGATTAGACTACCAATATTTCTAATAAGTGAAAGATTAATTTGAATTAAATTTAAAATTCTTTCAAATTAACGTATAGTACCATTCGAACATGAAATTTTATTTTAAATATATAATTTGTTTACTAACGGTTTCAACTAAATTTAATAAGAACAAATACATAGGTATTGTGTTTCTAAGGTATTCCAAAACTCGTAAACAGTGAGCAACCTACAGCAGACAAAATTTGGAAAAAGGAATTATTTATTAAAAATTTCTTAACAGTCAAATGCAAGGGTTACTGTTCAAACTTGAAACTTGGTATAAAAGGTTTTTTGGTCACAAAGTTGACACTAAAATCTATCTCGGTCAAAGGTCAAATTCACAATGTCCAAATTTCGTTTGAAACATCAAAGGCAAAAACAATACAATAATTATGAAAATATATAGAAAAAAGCTTTTTAAGCATTGACAAATTGTTATAAGAAAAATATTAAATGCAATTAAAGATGTAAAGACCAAAATTCCAACTAAGTTTGGTGGGGTGCGCCAGGCCGAGGCAGTAGTGCGACGCCAAGGCGACGCGCGAGAGCCCGAGTAGCAAGCTACCCACTGGACTCTCCCCCTAAAAAAATTGAGTTAATATCATGTGGGCCYATGGCCCACGTATCAGATATTAAACTGATAAGAACAGATACTACACTTGATCTTAGCCAAAAGGCCGAGAAAGGTATGCTTGAATAAGATTTCTGCTGGCTGCTTTATAGCAGGTTCGACCTCCTCATTCTTCATAAGCAGATGATGTGGGACGAGAGATGAGTGGAGTCAAACCTCTGTTTACGAGGGATTGAACTTCCCAGAGCGTTGGAAGAAAGCTTTAGCGCTGGCACAGCTGAGAATATGAGAAGCAACTACCATAATTCCATTTTTGGTATTATCAAGCCTCCTTACTCGGTTATTGGGAAACTTTGAAGTCTCTTATCCGTGTACAATAGAAATGCGGACTTTTGGCTTAATCTTGATACGAGATCTTGAACTGATAATGCTGTACATAGCTGCATTTCCATGGAACTTTCTTTATGCTTCCATGCTTCGAATGATCACTATAGAACACGAGTATTCTGCACATGAGGGACTCCAAGGGAGAATTAGTCCAGGCTATAGCATTCAGCCGCTTCTTTTGTTAAACCTCCATGCAGGAGCTCTTTGAGTCACTTGGAAGTCTTGAACTATCWTTTTCACCTCTGCTATTGRGTCATTTTGTTTTTTCTTTTAATTTTTTGTGCTGGTTGAGATCGAATGTAGTATGCCCGTTTTTTATCTATACTTCTATTGGATATACAAAAGCAAAGTTCTCGGCGGTACTAGGTGACAAGGCTAGAGTTCTAATGTTGTTTATATTTTCTTCAGTCCATTTCTTGTTCAAATAAAACAAGATGAAAACTCTCAATTTAAGGTCATTGCAGCTATCCTCAAAATCTTTTCAATGGATGTCTGTAAACGTCATTTGCGAGGACATTCATGATGGAAGAGAATTATTACCATATTTAGCCGACTCTCTTACATGAGAAGAGGAGAAGGGAGGATTTTATCCAAATAGCATAACATAATCTACCACAATTGACTCAGAAGTGTCAAAATGGCTTTCAGGACCAAAGACAAATTACTACAACAAAGTTAGGAGCCGATTAGTTTTATAAATGACTAGAAAAATAGTAAGGCAGTCATGGTTCTAGGTGAGCAGAAGAATGGATCTGAATAAATTAAAGAAAGAAACCAAAAGGGAAAGAGGAAACTCATTGGCACATGAGCAGCCTCCAGCAAGTTAGGTAAGAAAMCAAAGGAAAACAAGTCAAGAAAGGAAAGAAAGATAGCGGTCGTGGGAGGGAAGAACTCGGAGAAAAATATGGTTAAATAAATAAAGGCTCAAAAGTGGTCTGCGAAGTGAACAATGGTCGGGCACTAGGTCGAGGTCTGCATATTAAGACGGTGTCTAAGATAATTGCGTCGCCCAAGGACAGAAATCATTAACCAAAACAAGTAAACGGTTTTGTACATAACTATATAAATTCACACAATCCAAACCATAATCTAATGTAACGGACAAACAATTTACAAATTTGGGATGAAGATTAAACTAACTTATCATCCCCTTCCCCATATTTATAAATATCGCAAGAGGATTTAATTGGTCAACGTCTCTATTCAGAAAATGATATGATACCATTTAATTTATCAATTACGTCTTTAATTTTAATTGATTGAATATATATATATATAGCCTTTGCATCGCTCTTTCTTCGAATCCAACCACTAAACATTGTCCTTTTTGCACAATTTTATTTTTATTGTTCAAAAGTCAACCTCAAAGTCATCATCGAACAAAATAATCCCAGTAGCAGCGGGTCCGAGACTGCTATAGAAGTTTCATTTGATACAATTAGTATCGTAAGTTAAATATTTAATTATCATCTAAGAATCAACATTTGTATAGTCAATCAGAAACGCTGGAGGGATCTCCTCCTCTAACTCTCCAATAACATTAATCTATGATCGGTTTCAGGCGGCTCGGAAGTATCTTGGAGCACTCTGCCTTTCCTCTGAGAGAGGTGAAATTAAGTAAGCCCTTATCCCTCTCATGGAAATCAAGGTGAAACTTGCATATCCAGCTAGGACCTTTCTTGATTTCGAGCAATTTTTCCCTTATGGCTTTTGTACTTGCAGCTCTTGATCTTCTGGAAAATGCCAAGGTGAAAGTATTAATTATAGGACCAGAGACGCACTTCGAAGGAAGGGTCTTGGCCCTCATCATAGGAAGCAAATTCCATGTTCCTATATTTTCTTTCTCATCAATCGTTGTGTCCCCTGGRATTTACCCTTTCCTTGTTCAGATAAAGCCAGACGAAACTTTCCAGTTTAAGGGCATTACTGCTGTCCTGAAATCACACCAGTGGAAGARTWCAAATGTCATTTATGAGGAAAGTGACGATGGAAGACAAATCTTATCACATTTGTTTGACCCTCTCAAAGGAGCAAATATTTATATTGCTCATCCGATTGCCTTTTCGCCATTCTCTACTGATGATCAAATCCTTGATGATCTCCGCGAGCTGCATATGCAACCAAACAATGCAATTAACCTTGTCCATATGTCACCATCACTTACTTCTCGGCTATTTCCAGTTGCAAAGAGGCTAGGAATGATGAATGAAGTACGCTTGGATTATCGCCGACAGGACCATGAATCTCTTGCATATGCTGGATTCTGAAGTGATCGAGTCCATGCAAGGGACCCTGGGTTTCAAGGTCTACGTTCCAGCTTCAAGCAGATTACGAGATATCACCTCAAGATGGAGAAAGGAGTTAAAGGGCCAGTATCCCTTTATGGAATCAATGAGGGAGCTAGATGTGTTAGGCATTTGGGCATATGATACCTTATGGCCACTGGCAGACTCCATTGAAAGAGTGGGGGGTGGATTTTCTGGATGAAGAAGCCAACCAAAGACCGGATTAAGTTCCCCGGATCATGTCTACTGGGCACAAAGAGTACTTAACGAGATAGATGGAACAAGATTTGCAGGTTTAAGCGGAGAATTTCAAATCTTGAGTGGCAAACTACATTCTGAATCATATGTTATAGTGAATGTCTTGGGCAAAGGAGACAGAAGGGTAGGATTTTGGACACCTAAGGATGGCGTAGTAAAAGAAATGGAAGTACCATTAGTTACGATAGGCATCCCTCTAAAAGAAGGGGGCTTGAAGCTGTGTATGGCTGGGGGGTTCCACAGTTGTTCCAAAAGGTTCGTTTAGGCTAACCAGTGGAAAGAAGCTAAGAGTTGGTGTATTGAACAATATAGGATTCAAGGAACTAGTAAACATTCATCGTGATCCTCAAACCAATGTGACCGGTATAATGGGCTTCTGCATAGATTTATTCGAGGCTACCATTAAGTCCTTAGAATACGAGGTACCTTACGAGTTCATCCCATTTACAGATGAAAATGGGGAAAATCTCGGAAGTTATACAGATTTTACTTACCAAATCTATCTTCGGGTGCTTTCTTTTTCTTTAATCCTTCTAAAAATGCAAGATATTTATACATGTTCATACCGTGTGCACAAGACCATTATCACCTCCTATGCAGTAGTGATTATTATACCCAGTAATTAGATTTTTTTACTTGCGGGCCTTTCATCCCTTTACCCTTCCTTTTTCTTTCGAGTTGAGCGGCTTTATTTTTTCATCTTTGCTGCTTATGGTCACAAAGCTGTCTGAGGAGGTGTCGTTCTTCGGAGACGACACTTCGTCATGCAACGTATACCATATTTCGTATGTAAAATTTAATAGAAAATAAATACAACATAAGAAGAGATGAAATGCTTATAACGTTAGATCATGYAGAGTTTTCTTCATCTCCTATACCAAAACTCACTGTTTCTTTTTGTAAAAACGAGGACGCAGAATTTTTATCCCAGCCCAATTTGTTAGGGAATCTTCTTTCAGACTTTTTCCTCAACCTYTTACAATTGTGAAAATCTCTGGTTTTGTTTTATGTAAATAGCATGTATGAATTTGTTTCTATTTTGAACAATTAAAGTTGCGATTGTTCTGTTTTGCTTTCAATTCTGCACTCTAGATTTTTACTTTTGTAGTTTCGGATGAAATTTAGTGATTCTTACTTGCAATCGGCAATCTACTTATGGGATTTGCAGATCTACATTCTCATTGTTTCAAAAGTAGAGGTTGCATGTCCGCTCTATCATCTTCATTTGTGCTATATTTTGACATGCCGAATGGCGTAAACTTGTTCTAAAAATGATACAATCTTTCTGAGGACTTTTTCCAGACTTTTGTTCTGCGAATGCCACAAAAAATAAGTAGATTATTTTGCAGCGTACATGGCTTCGAGAAACGTAAAATGCTTCTAGATTGGAAACATCKTCCTCCTTGCAAAGCCTTAGGGCCACAACCAGCAAAAGGGGGAAAAAGAAGATCAAACAGCCAACTCAGAAGAAGAAAGCCAGAGAAATAAAAATCCTTTACTATGTTGTGTATATTTATAAGGCTCTTTTAAACTTAAAAGTAGGTGATTTCCCTTACATATACCTTTCTCTTAATTTGCTGCATATTTCACTTCTGAAACTCTTTAGGAATATGATGCTGGAGTAGGGGATATAATAATAACAGCAAATAGATACCTGTATGTCGACTTCAGAGTGCCTTATACTGATATTGGAGTTGGGACAATAGCAAGAAGGGGAAACAATAATGACATATGGATTTTCTCAAAGCCATTTCAAACTAACCTGTGGCTTACAAGTGCTGCCTTCATTGTTCTACTGGGATCTGTGGTATGGACTATTGAACATCGTAGAAATGTGGAATTCCAAGGTTCAATGYCACATCAAATTGGAACAATCTTGTGGTTTGGTTTTTCAACCCTTGTCTATGCTCATATTAGGTTCTTTCCAGTTCACGTTTTACTCAATTATATCTCTGCTGAACCCTCAATTAAAATCAGCAGTACTATCATTTTCTGTATTCTGAAGCTCTCTTTCTTTGGGTGTTCAATGAAATTGGAGGAGAAAAGCTGACTAACAACTTATCAAGATTTGTGTGGATTGTTTGGCTGTTCGTGGTGCTTATACTGACTTCGAGTTACACAGCCACTTTGAGCTCTATGTTAACCTTCCGACAGATTCAATTAGCATCAGGTAGCCACTACATAGGAATCCATTCTTTTCTAGGTGGCCGCATTTCCAGCAACCTGAGTTTTACAGACGATCGACTTCGGCAATACGAATCGCCTGACGAATTTGCTGATGCTTTATCGAGTGGTAGCAAGAAAGAAGGTGTGGATGCCATCATCGATGAAATCCCATACATCAAGATCTTTCTTGACAAATATGGTTCTGATTATGCTATGGTGGCTTCCAACCCATTCACTAACGGATTTGGCTTCCTGAGTATAAGTAGTCGCTACTACTTTAGTTTATATACTCTTGCAGCAATTTCATGGTTACAACTTTGTTATATACAGGTCCTTCCGAAAGGTTCACCACTGGTTTCCGATGTATCTCGTGCAATAGGAAAACTGAGGGAGACAGGAGACATTGCGAAGATGGAGAAGCAATGGTTTACGAGCCATTGGTCCTACATCCCTGATAATGGCACTTCTACCCCAAACAGCTTGAGCCTTGGCAATTTTGGTGGCCTATTCTTCATAAGTTTTGGTTCCTTCTTTGTAGCGATTGCACTGCACCTCATTTTCATGCTCCAAGAGAAGCTGCAATCCAACAATATCATTATCGAACTCTTGATTGGAGGAAAATTAGCCTTTATGTTGAAGTTGCTTGCTGCAAGAAAAAGAAATTTGGTGGCACCAGTTTAATATGTAGAGAACAGAGAGCAAAGGCCCGGCTGGTTCACTTGGTAAACTGCAATCAAGTCATTAGCTGTGTATAATATTTTGTCTCGTGTCATGCTACTTTTGAACATCTTTTTGAAGAGCTGATCATCTGGATGAGTAGTGAAGAGCGTCATTTCCACTCTGCCTATTTGAAAGGTAGGTTGTGTAACCCACATTGAAGATTTCAGAAAACTTCAATTTCTTCTCTTTGAGTCGGTCCCAATTTTCTTTTCTTCGGTAGCTGTTTATCGGATTTTGATTCGCTTTCAGGCTTCTTGATTCTTTAACATCCCAATAGCTTACAATCATTGCACTGAAACATATTAAATCCATACAAGTCATGATAAATGGATCCACATTTTGAAGCATGTTTCATCGAAGCAGTACCAAGAACTTGATATACGTCAAGCCTTCTAACAACCTATCAATTAATCGACTTGCCCAATCATGAACGTCTAGGATACTGATAAGTGAAAAAAGGGCAGGTTAAAGATTCAGAACTCTGCATCTCTATTAACWATTCAAATGCATTTGCAACAGAACTGTTTTGAGCATAGCCTGAAATCAGAGCACTCCATGAAATGACATTTCTTGCTGCAAATATTCCTAAATACACGAGCAATGAAAATAAAAAAAATAATAATTGAGCAGGACTAGTCCTCAGCACATAGGGAGATCATCGTGGAATCAATGAACAGTAGTTGTGATCATCTCAGGCAAGAAACCTCTATTCCAGGCATATATTCTCAAAGACGCCATTACCTCAACCATCTCCCCACACGGCACAGAGAACAACCCTGACCTCCAAACCAGATAACGTCATTGCCATAAATTCCAGTGTTCTGTTGAAATACAAAAGGCTAACAAGAATAACGGAAATGAGGATCAAGAACTAAGATAAAAAGAAAAACATTTAACTCGGTTTGGTGGGGTGCGCCAGGCCAAGGCAGTAGTGCAACGCCAAGGCGACGCTCGAGAGCCCGGATAGCAAGCTACCCATTGGACTCTCCCCCTAGAAAAATTGAGTTAATATCATGTGGACCGATGGCCCACGTATCAGATATTAAACTGATAAGAACAGATACTACACTTGATCTTAGCCAAAAGGCCGAGAAAGGTATGCTTACTTTTGTGTTTGGGCCGCTCCTTTATAGCAGGTTCGGCCTCCTCATTCCTCATAAACAGAGGATGTGGGACAAGAAATGAACTAAAACCAAATTGACTTCCTCCGGCTCTGCTTCAGTTTATGTTGGCTTTTAAGCTGCAAAACTGAACCCCATCGAACACAGAATTCAATTATGTATTACCTACGTTTTCATAGCTAGTGCGATAGATTATGAAGTCCCGTTACAACTCTAGAAGTTAGCAAGCTTTGAATTTATGGGCCATTCTTATTCTCAATACAAACCTTCATCTTTCTCCACTACTTGTTTCCCTTCAGCCAACAAAGTCAAGATCTAGCTTGTGTTGTATGCCTCAACCAAGCACCACTGCACCAGGCAACATTTTGCACAAAAATACTATCTGGATCCTTGCAGCTGTAATCTAGACTCCATTCGAACGTAACTYTACCTTTAACATCGGGAGACCAAATGCCATTCTCGATATCGATTCCTGGACAAGGAAAACTATCCCATGCTTGCGGATTTTTATGCTTCAACTAATGACCCTTATTTAGGAATTTGAAATAACACCGCTTTCGTCCCTTCCTTTCCTGTGTATACAGTTTGCTTGAAGYACCCAAGAAAAAACAGAAAAAGTTCGAGTTACCAAGTAGAAGTCTAAGCCACATATGAGTAGTTTCATACAGGCAATTAATTTTGGACAACCCCTCCTCTGCCCACACCCGCTGGATTCAAATGCATGTCTTGTCGATTCCCCGGACATTGCCCGTAAGCACATTATATCTCTGTTACAGAAATGCAAAACTATCAAAGAAATCAGTCCAGTACACGCCAATATCGTAAAACATGGCCATAAAGATGACCCCTTTATCTTATTCGAGCTGCTGCGCATCTGTGCTAAATGCAACTCCATTGATTATGCTTCTAAGGTTTTCCAACACACTCGGAACCCGAATGTCTATCTCTACACTGCATTCATTGACGGGCTCGTCTTATCGGAGTCATACCTTGATAGCATTAGGACATATACTCAAATGATTGGAGAACTCATCATACCTGACAACTATGTAATCACTTCCGTGCTAAGGGCATGTAGGTTTCAGTTGAATTTGAGAAAAGGAAAAGAAATCCACGGCCAAGCTTTAAAATTCGGGTTGTGTTCAAATCGATCTGTGAAATTAAAGCTCATAGAATTGTATGGAAAATGTGGAGAACTCAGAGATGCTAAAAGAGTTTTTGATGAAATGCCCGAAAGAGATGTTGTTGCTTTGACGGTGATGATTTCTAGTTATTTCGATCATGCATTGGTGGATGAGGCGATTGATACTTTTAATTTGCTGAAGACTAAGGATACAGTTTGTTGGACAGCGATGATTGATGGGTTGGTGCGGAATGGGGAAACAGACAAGGCCTTGAAGTTATTCAGGCAAATGCAGATGGAGGGTGTGAGAGCAAATGAAGTTACGATAGTCTGCATTTTATCAGCTTGTGCACAGTTGGGGGCTTTGGGACTTGGAAAATGGGTTCACTCTTACACTTGTAAGTATGATATTGAGATCAATCATTTAGTTGGTTCAGCTTTGATCAACATGTATTCTCGGTGTGGAAGTATTAATGAGCCTGAGAGAATCTTTTGTTCTTTGCAAAGTAGAGATGTCACCACTTACAATTCCTTGATCGTGGGTCTTTCGTTGAATGGTAAGAGCGTAGAGGCTCTCCAGGTTTTTCAAAGAATGGTAGGTGAAGGGATCAAGCCAACCAACATTACCTTCACTGCTGTTCTAAATGCATGTAGTCATGGGGGTTTGGTTGATCTGGCATTTGAGATCTTTAACACTATGACCATTGAATATGGGATTGAACCACAGATTGAGCATTATGGATGTGTGGTTGATCTGCTTGGTCGAGTAGGCCGTGTTGAAGAGGCATGCAAGTTTATTACTAGGATGAGATTACCCCCTGACCATGTAACGTGGGGTTCACTGCTAAGCGCTTGCAAGAATCACAAAAAGTTTGAATTAGGAGAAAGAGTTGCAGAAATTCTGGTTGATCGCGGAGATGCTGATGCTTCGACCTACATTCTTCTGTCTAATATGTATGCTTCATGGGGCAAATGGGAACAGGCAGCACGACTAAGGGCGAAGTTGAAAGAACTCGGTGTTGAAAAGGAACCAGGTTGCAGCTCAATTGAAGTGCAAAATGAGATTCATGAGTTCCTTCTAGGAGATATCAGACATCCTCAAAGAGAAGCAATTTACCAAAAACTGAAGGAGCTGAATCAGATACTATTATGTCTAAGAGGTTATTCTCCAAACACGGGGGTTATTTCACAGGATATTGAGGATGAAGAGAAAAGATGGGCTCTGTCAATTCACAGTGAGAGGCTTGCTATCTGTTATGGCTTAATCTCCACCAAACCACACAGCACACTGAGGGTTGTTAAAAATTTGAGAGTTTGCAATGACTGTCATTCTTTTATTAAGCTCGTTGCTGAAATTACTGGGAGGGAAATTGTTCTGAGGGATCGGAACAGGTTTCACCATTTCAAGAATGGGGTTTGTTCTTGTGGTGATTTTTGGTAACAGAACCCACAAACACTTTTTAAATGATTCTTTGATCAACTTCATTTAGATACTAAGGGGTTTTCTGCAATTATTTTATATCCAATTTTAACTTTATGATGAAACCTTTTTTATATACAAAATTCAAATTTTAAACTTTCATGAATTTAAAATTCTGCATTTATTATATTATATTTCAAAACTTCTTATTTTTTTCATTTTCATATTTTCAAAGCTCCATAAGAAACTCAATCAGTGCTACTTCTCTCTCTCATTTTCTTTTARCAAAAGAATTTCAAATTCTTCAAGAAAAAAATTTATCAGTAGAAATCCAAGAGACAAATGCAGAGATATACATCTCATGAAATCTGACTCTCGATCATTTTCTTCCATAAGAAGAACTTCAAATGGAAGAATCGCTCAACTTCATTAGTCGAAGTTCAAGAGACAAATAGAGATTTCAATTATTCTTGTTCTGGGCGTAAGGATCGATTGTAAATCAAATGAGTTGACGACCTTATTCAATAGTAATAATTGATTGAGATAGTCTCACCTACTTTATTGAGATTGATTTTAGCAATAGGAAAATGGGTTCAACTGTAGAATAGTCGGCTGAGCAAGTCTAATCTAACGATTCCAACTTGATGATTAACATTGATTTTGACAATAGAAAAAAGATTGTATGAAAGTAATAGTCGACTAAGTAGGAATGAGATAGTCATCTTCCTTCAAATTCAGAACTCAGCTTCCTTTCAAATTTCATTCAGAACGCAGATGTTAGATTAGGAAGGAATGAGAAGGAAGATGTAATTAATTGGTACAGGTTTCCATAATTTTTTTATATTATTAGATAATTAATCGGTATAACTTTCTATAGTTTTAGGAGGGAATTAGAGGAAACTAGAGTTGGAGGGAAAGCTAATAATAAGAGAGGGAAAAAATTCCCTRCAGAAWCAAGAAGGGRATTGTGGAGTTTTTATCCCCTTGATCCATAATAAATATGGATTAAATTGATCCATGTAGCACTGTCCATACATAATATTCCTTCCGTTTGAAAATAATTGTCTTTTTAGACATGATACACATACTAAAGAATTATTAATTGTTGTGCAATTTTAAATAAAATAACAATTCTATTATTATTTATTCTTGATTTTTTAGAAGTTGAATAAGTTAGGAGATATTAGAATAATTAACAGGGGGTAAGGATAGAAAAAATATTTATTACATTCTTGATTTTTTAAAATAAAAATTAATTTAAAAAAGAATCAAATGGACGATTATTATATTCTCAACTAATCTTTTACTTTTACTATTTTTTACATTTTAATATTTTGGTTGTCCCTACTTGATTTTTGCAAAAAAATAAATAAATAAATTATTTTATGAAACAAAATGGGTAAATATAGTGATCACTTGTTATGCATAATTATATAAAATTTTAAATATACCCCCTAATATAAATCAAAGTTTCTTCATAATTTTATTTCTCTCTCTCTCTCTCTCTCTATACTCTTATCCTTTCAATCTCTATACTAAATTTTTCACTTTTGAGGCTCCATTTTAGAGTGTTTTCATAAAATTAATCTTTTCMATTAAAGATTAGTATTCATCATAATTTATCTAAATATGTATTTTTTAAAATAAAAAATAATGAGTTAAAAGCCAAATTTTTGTATGTTTTCATTTCTTGCCGCCTGCTATCGGCAAGAGAATCCCGCGGATAGCCAGTAGGGACCCCAATAGGAGTCCCGCCTGGCTTATGCAAGGACTCCCTTGGTTTGACTTAGAGTTAGACCCACGATTTTCTTTTTCTTTTCTTTTAGTTATATTATTGTTGATTTAAATTTATAATTTTATTTTTAACGTCAATAATTTAATTCTCAATTATTTAATTAATTTTGTATTATTGTTGAGTTTAATTTTTATTTTATTGTATTATTTTTAATTCATTTACATTAAATTATATACTTTATGTTTATATTTGTTAAAATTAATGCATATGTTTATATCTTTGTTTAATTTTGTATCATTGATTATGTATAATTCACATTATGTTTATATTATTTTTTCTTTTAATTATATTTTTATTGATTTAAATTTATAAATCTTATTTTTAATGTTTTGATTTAATTAATTTGTATTATTTTTTTAGTTTAATTTTTATAAATTTTGTATTAATTTTTTTCAATTCATTTATCTTAAATTGTATAGTGTTTATATTATTTTCAATTTACATTATGTTTATATTTTGTTTAGCCTAGATAATTGATTATGTTTATTTATATTTAAGTCGGGTAATTTTATATTATGTTTAGTTTAAATTTATTAAAATATGTTATTTTGAATCGTATTTTTTATTTATTAGATTTTATTTAGTTTGTAATAAATGGCAGAAAGAGTTAAGCGTCCAATGAAGCTTTCACGGGACTTGTCATATTNTCTAACATTGGCTCAAATTTGATGCAAAATTCAAAATTATTAAAAGGCCCTGAAAATTGATATTATGACGAGATGGAAAGCAATGTGTGAAAATTGTTCGATGAAGCTTTTGAGAATTATAGAAACCATGGAGAAAAAAGTAGATTACACATATTTATCTTTGATGAGATGGATTCAATGGCCAAAAGAAGAGGATGTGAATAACATTATGATGGGCTTCTTAATCAATTGTTGGCCTTATTGATGGAATAATCGATCATCTATTTCATTGGATCTCTTATATTTGAGATTAATTTTCTCATTATTCTTTTTTATACATATTCAATATTTTATGATGCTGCAAATTATTTTTAGCGCCTGCTATGRCCTTAATGAGCTATTCTTGGTGCCCGTTATTAGTAAGTTCTTGTTTAATGCAAGATATTCACGTTTTGATTTTTCTTTTTGATGTCACTTCCATTCATTATTTTATAATAAGAAAATAGTAAAGCTAGAATTGAGAGGATGTAAGAACTTATAATTGATTTACAAATGAGACTTCAGTCCTTTTACGTAGGGCATGCAACGAATTTCGTAGGCTATACAATATTTTAGTTATGCACATATGTCCTTCCTCCCGTTGTCTTCTAAGATTATTAAAGGATATTCTACTATTATATGCAAGAATTTGTAATTTTTTAGATTACTTTAGAATTTTTCAAAAATCACTTATTTATGAAGAAGGGTATGTTTCCACTGAGCCTCTGTTTCATCAAGCGTGACATATCATCAATTCTTGCACTCTTGCAAAACAGGTGTGGAAAATTACCCTTTCCTTATATTGCTTCTCATCTCATAAAGGGGAGATAGGAGCAGATAATAATATTGACAAAAGTACGAGGGCCATATCACYAGAGTCCTTTTGGTAAGCTATGACTTTTGGACCCAATAGTAGAGCTCACCTTTGAGGGATTAATTCTTTTAAAAACAACTTCTACATATTAATGCAAATGAAAGCCTCAAACATTGGTTAGTGAATTTCAAATTTATCGATTAAATTAATTTACTAAGTTAAATATTATTTGGATTACAAATGATTTATGGGGTGTAGTTTTAGCAATTCTTGCAATTAAAAGCCTCATACACATTGGTCAGTGAACTTCAAATTAAAGAATTTGAATTTAAATTTTATCTATTAAATTAATTTACTGAGTTAAATATGATTTGGATTACAAATCATTTGTTGGGTGGGGTTTACCAATTCTTTTTGAAAAATTCTACGTAAATTAATGAAATTTATTTTCTTCTTTGTTTTTTTTGGCTTGTGCACGGAAATTTGGTGCTTTGTCCCAATTAATRCAAGTTATTCTTTAGTCGAACTCCTCACGGAGAGTGAAACTTTCAACAGATATTTTTTTATATTCAGGGCTTGAACTCGATACTTCCAATTAAGGAAAACTAAACTCTTCTCATTGATCCAAACCTTGTCAATAATGAATTTATATTTGGCATAGACTATTCATACTTTTCAATGCAATTGTGGGTATAAATTTTTTTAAACGCAACTCACATAATTTTGCATGCAATGCATTTTTATTTTTTTTCAATAATACCCCTAATATATTTTAATAAACCTTATATCTCTAGACATTTTTCWTGTACCATTTCTCCTCAACTGTGGTTACCTCATATCTTTTACATATTTGGTAGAATATTATCAAATAGATGGAATAAGAAAGTTATGAAAGGGGGGCAACGAAGTCAAAATTGGCATTTTTATTTTTTTTTATTTTGAGCGCATAACTCATTGAGCATATTAAAAATTAACTATTGAGATTAAAAAAATTACCTTTTTTGAGTTAAAATTTATCAAAAATAAAATCTTTTAGTTTTTCACAAATTTTCATGTAAATTGTAGCATTATAATCTATTAAAATATGTTATGCTTTGTTGAAAAAAAACTTTTAATCCTTATTCACCTAATGCGTAAGTGATAGATAAAGCGAAACTTAATCAAACAACAGTTTGAATTGTCCTAATCTTTGGTTATCTAAAAAGGTTATTTAGCTTGGATTACATGCGAGTGATCAGGATTGGACAGTATTTGCAAAATCAGGGCCGTCACAATCTTTGCTTATCTAAAGCCTTTTCATTTGACTAGAGTTCTGTAGCATCTCGACTCTGAACCTCGCGTCCGTGTTGTTAACACAGAAGAAGAAAGAAGAAAGAAGAAAGAAGAAAGAAGAAAGAAAGAGGACATCATCAACTCCATCATCATCATCAGGTTCAGGTGAGAAGGAGCAACCGACTAAGTATTATGCAAAATGCACCTTCTATTGTTTAAATATATACTGTAATTCTGGGCACTCCTACTTCCTAGTTTCTGCTTCAATCTCCATTCATTGCAATGTACAAAAGGATAGAATGACCTATGCAGACTAAAAGAATAGAACTTTGTAGACAATTACGGCAAATTGATGCTACTATATTCATGAATCTGTACCKTTTTTTGTTTTTCGGYTGAAGGGAGTGGAGGCATGTGGCGGAAACATTGTTAATGAGTTTTCGCATTTGAGGAGAAGAAAGAAGTGAAAAGCTGGTTTCTTGGGGAGATTATGTGGACTGGTTGAATTGTAGGCAATATGAATATATTGATGTGTGGAGGTSAATGGAATTATTCTGAACAARCAGTGATAAKGTGTTYTACTCAAACCTCTKCTCAATAAAATATTTTGGAGAATATAGTTTGGATGATTGAACAGTATAGCAGACAGTTTCAAGAATAAAGCAGATTGGTGGCTTGCAGTGTAGATTCTTGTTACACAACGATTGAAGTAAAACTGAGGGAAAGAGTCGTCTTTCTTTCTTAGGTCTGATTGACAGGACATCCAATGGCTTCACCAGGGTTGGATAGCGAATGTCATGTAAGGCCATCTATGGTGAATGGCTGTGGATCGATGGAGGTGTCTTGCCTTAAGAAAATAACAAAAAGGGTTTGCGATCTCCTTGTGATCCTTGTGTATTGCATTCGAGTTATTCCACTTGAATGTTCTAACCATAGTTTGTTTTGTTGGAAAAAAGATGAAAACAATAATATCATTGTCAATTGAAGGACCTTTAAAGTCAAGAGGTGCGTGTGCACATGTTAATAAAAGGAGCCTCTTTCACATGTTCTAGTTCACATATTTGCCCTTCAAAAGAATTGGATACTAAAGTAGTAACTCCAGTACATAAGGCTCTAGTAGCTGGGGGTTTGGTATTAAGTACATAATTGTTCATTCACTGAATTGCAATATAGATCTTGCTTCTCCATACAACATGTAGCCTGGGTTCCTAATTTGTCATTTTGATTGCAAACTGATTCAGGGTGTACCTTAGTGGTTACTCCCTTTTAGGCAAGAACTTTACCAGATATAGAGGTGTAGCATATTGCAAAATGATGATGAATGAGACTGCCTATAGTGATCTTGCAACAGATATCGATGTCTCAGATTGTAGCCACACAATCATAAGAAGTTCCACTGCAAAGGAAATTTCTTTATCTGAGGGTGGAGAATTGACTGACTTACAAGATGAACAACACTCAATAATGCAGGAGAAAAATCCCACCACCGAACCATAAATTGGAATGGAGTTTGAGTCTGAAGATGCTGCCATGGTCTACTATGATGCATATGCCAAGCAGYTTGGCTTCATTGTCTGTGTGGGCAATTGCCATCATTCATATCYTGATTGTTCAGTTACTAGTTGCAGGTTCCTTTGTGATAAAGAAGGTTTCTGTGAATAAGATAATAAGGAAGCTTGAAGTGAGAAAGTCGAGAGAGATAACAAGAGAAGGTTGAAAGGCAATGATAACAGTGAGGAAGGAGAAGTCAGGCATATGGATCGTCACAAAACTCAAAAAGGAGCACAATCATCCATTGGGCATAATCTCTGGGAAGGTTCGTCATGGTTTAATTCAGGCCAGGCCAAAGGTTCGTCGGAACAAGGATTTCTATTATCAACTTTCTTCCATTTTTTCTTTATTGCACCTGGTATTTTAGCTCTTGCTTCTTGTCTTTGTGTCAGTTATGGTTATTGATCTGTTTCCACTACATTATGAATGACTTTCTGCTTCTGTTTCTTTATTACCTACCAGTTTCCCTCATTCTCCACTCTCTTGTTGTTATTCATCTCTGATGAATTAATGATTCACTATTGTTGTTTTTGTACCTGATCTTTCTTGATTCTGCCAGAACTTGARTTTTAACATATCAAATATTTTTCATAATTCATGCTAATCAATTCAGAAGCAGTTGCTCCAGTTGAATGATCTATAACTTGACCTGAAACMTTCTGGGAAAACTTGTTGAATCCTCAAATATTTGCCAGCAAGAGAGACGTCTAGACTTCAAACTTGTTGAAGATAGAATAGGTCTAATCTAGTATAAACTAGTGCTAGTTCTACTGAGGATATGCAATATACAAGAATTAGCTGCCAAAATTGTCATGTTCACTGTTGAATCAAATAAGATATAATCAATAACTCTTTACTATCTTAGTTTATGCTGATCATGATAAGAACTTAAGCAGTCATCATGAATTCTGATCTAGGATGTGCTTATGCAACAGTTAATGCATTTTTTCCACTAAAAAGCATTTTGAGCAATCTATTTCAATTTCACATGTATAAATACCCATGTAATACTGTATAAATCCCTGTTTTCTGTTTCAACCATTAATTTCTGGCATAAGTTATTTTAAGCAACTATACACATTATATRGGATAAATAACTGCATCTTATTCTTGGTCATCAAGTCTTCATATGAAATTTACTGAGCTTGGAATGCACATACTCTTTGTAGGATGAGGACAAGAAAATCCGTGAATTATCTGCTGAGCTACATCGCACGAAAAGACAACTGGCAAAGTGCCAATCACAGCTGGACATCATTTTAAAAGATCTAGAGAACCACACAGGCCACCTCACTGCAAGTATTCAGGTCGTAATTGAGAACGTAAAAGAAATGGAAGAAGAGGATGAGGAAAACATATAGCTTAGTTAARCTAAGATGAGACATCTGACCCCCATGGTTTGCCTTTCAAATTGCTTACCGTAGCCTATGTTAGATTACTTTATTTGCTTCTACTCCCTTGATTTAATCTTTTCTTTTTGTCATTTTAAATGTTTGTTTTGGTGTGTATTTGGCAGTGTAGACCCAGAGACATCTGGAATAATGTATGAGCACCTCTGAGCTAACTTGTCAAGAATTATCTTCAGTGCTCCATGGCTTCAAATTTCTGCAGCTGCAAATCAGGCCGCTGGTAAATATTTGAATTGTGAATTCAACAGCATATATATTTCAGGAAAGAGGTAGGTGGTTAATATATACAAGAATTAGAAACTCCTCTTTGTCAGGCATAGAAAACGACAGAGAGAGAATTTTTACATATACATGATCATGCTGCCAAATGATGATATGAAGATATATGCAGAAAGATAAAGATCATGATCTCTTAGATAACTTTCAAGAACAATGAGTCAGAATGATAAATATCTTTATGGATCGTCCATATTYTGGAGTATATACATATCTGTGTTTTACATATTGGTTGTGATCTTGTTGGGGAGCTTCTTGTGCTTTAGCTCATGTTGATTTTTCATGTTCCTAATTTGTTGAAGGAGCTTAGCTATAGTCAAATGCAACCTTGAGCAGCTAAAGCACAAGAAGCTCCCCAACAAGATCACAATCAATCACATAACCACCCTCCACTGAGTCAGTATCGCGGTAAATGAGAATTCACTCTTCTTGATTGCAGCCGTTACCAGATAAGCCTATCTGTGCTTTGAGGAAATCATTGGAAAAGAATCATGCTGCAATATTGATGCTCTGGTCATCAGCAAAGTATCCTACGGTGATTTCCTCTGCTCCTCASTCGCAGCTCAAGGTCTCAATTGCCAACCTGTTAAACAATGAAGAAGTTTTTATGGGTCAGACGAGCTGCAGACTACTCAGCTATTTGTTTGTTGCATAAGCTGTTGGATAATACATGGAATAGTTTTTGGAATGTGTCGAATGGATAATTCTGCAGAGATGAAGATTGGGATGTCAGGTAGCGGTGATTTTCATAGTATCTCTGCTGTTGTTAAGCTCTAATCCAATCACAATCCCAGCAAGTCCTGGGGTGGCACCATCTGTTGAGACATTCTAATAGGATGTGATTTCTTTTTCTCTCCTTTTCTGCTTAGGTCTTAGTTCTTGATTAAAATGGTTGCCATTACATTATTCATTTGCCAAATTTTATGAATTGGATAGGCAAATACAAAGTAGATGGAGATGCAGAAGAAAACTTCTGGATTGCCCAGTCTAATCTTATAAGAATTTGTAATTCTGCTGTAAGTAGAACTTTTATGCATGGAGAATCTAATTAAATTGGACTGTGCACCACTTTTTTCTTTGATCAACTCTCTTAACATTTTTGATGGGCAATGAAACTTGCAACCCCATCTCACAGAAATATACAAAAGAGAGGAAACAGAGAATCTTTCATGGCTAAAACTCAAAAGTCCTTTGTACAGAAACTTTCAACTCTTTTTTCCTTTTTTCCTGAAATTTGCCTCCATTTTAATGGAGAAATGAGAAAATGGAACGATGATATATACGTGAATCTAATATATACATCTTTAATTTTCTTTTCTTTCTTTTCTACTGACATCTCCCTCTGATCCGATTCTGGTTCTGTACTTGCCATGTCTACTCTTCACCTTCTCCTTACTAGCAATTTATCAATTTCTTTTAAATGTACAATTTTGGTTCCCTTTCTTTGTTTCTGAGTCAGTTTTGTCAAATTTTACGATTAAGTTTTTTCAACTTTTTGTCCATGGGGTGGAGTTTTGTTTTCTGATTATCCCCTCAAACTTTTGTCATTTCCTAAGAAATTCGAGGCRATTTAAGACAATTATAGTTACCTAATTAGTTTTGACTTCACTTGTAATTGAGTTTTTGTCAATTTTAAAAAAATAGATACGCAAAGATCATAAATTTAAAAGTTAGATGAAGATGATATTTATATTTAATGCTATTTATAACATATAAAAAACTTCATACGAATTATTATAGAGATGATTTATAACGCAAAGCATCTCTGTCTCCCACTCGCCTTTCTATTACCGTCTCCAACTTTCCCTTTCACACGAGGAAAGCAAATACAATCAACAAATCCTCCAAGCAACARCAATCATCAATCTCAAAACAACCAATCCCTGCATACTCCCTCAGTTCCTTTCCAGATCCCTTTCAAGAAGTAGAGAGAGCTATTCAATCATGGAATCGTAATCTCTTTTTCCATTTCTGTTTTTTACACTCYTGTCTTCACATGCTAATGTACAATTTTCTGATGTGATTCTTGTTTTTGTATTTTTCTAATTGAATTTTCACAGATCTGAGACGTTTCCCAAAGATTATGGCTCCCCAGAGCCCAGAAGAACTACCTCAACACCGGCCTACTATTCGTCTTCCTCCACCACCAGCGTTCATGTGACAGCCCTTGACGGCCTTGTTAATGTAAACTCCCTCTTCACAATTGCTGTGTTTGTGGGGTTATCTCTGACTACGCCGAACCAACACAGTCTTGAAAATTCAGCTTGTGATGCTGGCATTGATGTGGCCAAGAAGCTACTGGTCTTCGAGGTAGTCTCCTTCAGCTTCTTCCTCTTCTCCTCCCTCGTAGCTCAGGGCCTCAAGCTGGCGATCAATCTTTTGAACAGTAAAGATGTGGATGAGGCCTTTAGAGCCCACATCAATTTGAAGGTCTTGAGATTTGGGATGTTGGGTTCAGCAGTGGGATCAGTAATGGGATGCTTGTTCTTGATGCTTTCTATGGTGAATGTGATTGAAATAAGGCTGGGAATGTTGTCTTGCGGTAGCAAATCAGCGGTTCATTCAGTTTCTGCTCTGGTTATCCTGATTTCTACTGCTCTTGTGGTTTATATTTCAACAGCCATCTATGCTTTTCTGCATTGACTTAAGCTCGCAAGTGGTATCTCCTGTATATGGTAGAATGCTATAGTAAAATCTCAGTGCAATTGGAGAAAATTTTGGTTCTTGACATTCTTAGGAGTAAATTTATGTGAATTACTCATCTGTTCGCATTAAATTACTTATAAAATTGTTCACTTATTTTGTTCAAGTTTGCATCTTTTATGTCAAACATCGGATCATATTTATGGTCTAGATCTTTTATGTCCTCAATCTCATCTAATTATTAAAGAGGGGGGGCGGGGGGAAGATGATTATCAGGAGATTGAAATTAGGCTTAATCGGAAGTTTAGCAGCTCTTTTTATAAGAGATCACTTTATTTTGAAGATTGAATAATCGAATGATATTATGATAAGTGTTAGTCATTGGAACAGAACTTCTATAGTGTAACTAAAGGTTTTGTTTCAGGTCTGATTAGAATTTCAGCTTTTCATTAGTTTGTAGATTGATATGAAGTCTAATATGTATCCTGAAAGATCTGGTTATCAACTGTGTTCTAGTCAAGAATATGAGTACACAGAATACCTTGAGCTCTTAAAATCTATTGAAGGTGGTTAGAGTTAGTTTTTGTATTTGCAACTGCAAGTAGTTAGATTGCTAAATTTCAGTGTGATAGACTATTTAGCAGTAAATATTTTCACCTATTTCACAGCTGAAGTTACAAGTTATGCTGCTTCACGAAGCCATGGATCATGAAGCATCTTTTGAAGTTATGTAATTGCCTTTGTTTTCTTACTGCTTATTATTTGTGGTATGAAAAGACTTGTGTTCCTTTCTGATTAGCTAAACTTGATACTGAAATGGGAAGAAGTTTTTAATTAGCAAAATCCTGATACCCAAGAGCACCAATTATTCAACTCGGGCAACTTCTCCAAAGTGTGACTTATGAAGGAGTGAATGACAGCAAAAGTATCTTGCAGCTTAGCCTTCATGTTAGAACTAGTTTAATTTAAATCCTTCTGATCTACTGATCTGCAATGTTTTTCAGATGATTAATGCACTGTCATTTCTGTAAAATTATGGGTTCAGTTAGATGCTTAAGGTCCTATTCACATACTAATATGACAACATTGATTTTGTTGTRGTCTTATGCCTTTTGTGCACTTTAACTTGCTTGGAAGAAAGATGCTCATTCCTAGTTCCAACACTATAAGTAATCAAGAAATGCTTAGGATTGATCTGTTGAATTGTCTTTACTAAGTTCGTATGTGAGATGTTTATCCCATTCTGTTTTTTCTGTAATGAACGATACGGCCATTTGAAAATTTTAAGCTGCTCTTATTCGGCTCGAAAGATGCAGTGATCTGAATGCTAGGATGACCTAGTCAGAAATCCATCCTATGTTGGCAGCAGCAAACTTTGATTATCATCAAAAGTTTTGCCAACACCTGGCCAGATAGTTTTTTGGTATATCAGCTAGGGAATGCTGCTTGGATTATAGCATTGCTTCTACAGTTAGAATTTGCCTAGTTCTGTTCAATGGAAACCCTTGCTTGTTGGTGTTGGTCAACATTTGTTTGCTGTTTCTGTTGTTAAGACGCAGTTTGGAGCATTCCTACCCACTGTGTGCTTAAATATTGATCTGAGTTTCAAGTTGTAATGAACTGTATAAGCTGAATGTGATGTTCTTCTTCTTTCAACATATCTATAATATAGTCCAGGAAATRATGCCTTTCGTTCAGATCATTAGTATAGTTCAACTTATCAGCTTCCCTTTTGTCTCCAAAAGGTGGGAGGAAAACCTCCCCTTGAATCCAGGAGGAAGGCTTGAGTGGCTTCTAATGAAATTCAGATTGGATTGGAATCTTGAGTAGCAAAGTGCTATTTCCCATATAATGTGGAAAGACAAATTTTGTTTATCTCTTAACAATTTTATCGTTTTAATTATGGCAAGAAACATACTTTCCAAAAAAAAAAAAAAAAATATGGCAAGAGACATGTGGGTTGGACCAAACATCATTGTAGCTTCTCTATCTGAGGGCACAAAAAGTAGAGGTAAGGTATGACAAAAGGATAAGGAATGTTATTTTTGGTAGACTCTTCCTAAAATGACCCCCCAAAAGATTAAGAAAGAGTTTTTGATAAATCAATAGGACATTTATCGCTTTCAATATGAATATTTTTAATTAATTAAATTATCACACCAGAAAAGAAACTTAAGTGCTATTTTCACTAAAGCCTCACAATTTATCGACACACTCAACAGAGTATTTTTTTTTTTTAAATTACTACTTAGGTTATATTTCACGTATTAAAATATTATTAAATATTATTTTTATTTTTACTTATAGTTAATTTTTAAATCAACTTTAGTTTAACTTACAAAATTAATCTCCCTTTATTGTTATGCAATTGTTTTTCATTCTTTTGAAATGTTAAAATAAAAATATTATTTTAACAATGATTTCACGTCATTATTTCTTTAATTTGATTACTTTATCCTTGACTTACTCTACAATAGGAGTGGTAAGTAATAAATTTTGGGTTCTAGCTTAAATCTTGGTTCTTGATGTATAAAAAATTGACCTTTTTTTTTTTCAAGAACCATTTTTTCTGATTAAATGTGATAAAATAGATAAATATTGCTAATTTTCATTTTAGTAAATTATATTTGTTATAAATAATTATTAATAAATAATTTTTTATTCTTAAAACTMCAGATGATATCCCTCTTACTTTGCTTTTTCTCTATAAACTTTTCGTCCATTTTTACTTCTTGTATTACAACATTATTAGCTTATTTCACATTTTTTTCTGATCTTTTTTCATTTTATTTGTCCATGAGATAAAAAAAGGGAAAAGGAAAAGAGTTGATGAACCGGCGATCGGACAAAATTCACAGACACGAAAGGGGTTGAGGAGCTGCCTCGAAGTGGTTTTTAGGAGCTTCCGTTGAATCTACCTCACTTGTTACTAAACCAGACGCCCGGCCGACGGTATTTTCCTCCTGCGACCTCTCCTCTACAAGAAACCCTAATTTCAAAATTAGGGTTCTTCTATCATTTGCTAATGGATTCCTTGCTAGCCAGCTATGCTTCTTCCGATGAAGAAGATGAGAGACCACGGCAACAAAATCTAGGTTCAAGTACACAGGAACCAAGGGAACAAGTAAAAGACGATTTGGTTCCCAAATCTGGTGGACTCTTATCATCTCTCGCACCCCCTAAGTCGTCTCCGTCCCTCATTTTCTCGCTTCCTCCCCCCAAAGTCCAAGCCCCTGTTTCATCAAATTCTCTGCCCAAAAATTCACAAAAATTGAATGAAGAAGAGGAACTGGACTTGCATGGAAATCCGGGGGATTCGGGACTTCCACCATCTCTTCCTAAACCATCTTCATCTTTATTCTCCTCTCTTCCTGAACCCAAATCGTCTTCGTCCTCTCTCTTTTCTTCCGTTCCTCCTCCCAAGACCCAAAATACTGAACCACAAATTCCCTCCCAGTCATTATCGGCTTCTTCAGGGTCTGGTTCTAGAAAGGTTGTCATATTTAGGCCGCCTGCTATGAATCCTCCTGCCAATTTCGGCAATGAAGATGAAGATGATGAGGATGAGGACAAGAAGGAGAAGGAAAAGTCAGAATCCTTGATCCAGACCTCATCTGTGAAGTCATTTTTATCAAGTATTCCTAGGCCCAAAAACTCAACGACTTTGGGTGCATTGCCGTCGGCTTCAGGGACAGGTAGGCGATCAATGCTCGAGGCTGATGTCCCAGGTTCCAATGATTCAAATATTGCAAATGCTGAGACTGGAAGTGCCGCAGGTCTTAATGGGGAGTATTATGATTGCGAGTCAGCTGATAATCAGGTATCAGTGAGCTCAATGAGCGGTGATAGTGGTGATTATTCGAGTTGGGGCTCCGGTAGTGAGAATTATGTTAGTCATGATGGATACACCGGCTATGATAACAGTGGCGTTAATGGTGAGCATTATTCAAGTTGGGGTGGAGGAACTGCAGATTATGCAAATTATGGTACTGACTACGGGAGTTATGCCTCTTATGGGCAATATGAGAGTAATTGGGCTGATGGGTCCACTGCAAGTGCAGTGCCACAAATATCTGGATCGGCCGAAAGTGTATTCAGAGTGCCTGGGAAGAGAGGTAGGAATGATGCCRCGCTCGAAATAGTTGAGGTGAAGCAGGATGAATTAATGAAGAATCGGCCTAGGGAGGACCAGGTCAAGCTAACTGGAATTGCTTTTGGGCCCTCTTATCAGGTAAACACACTTTGTCTTCTATGATAACGAAATCATTTGACCAGTTCTTGTGAAACTAGTATATGTATTTTTTTTTTTCATTTTGTTTTTCTCTTTTGGGTTAAAATGCTGCTATTACTTTTACTTTTTACTTTGGATTGCATGCTGTTTGTAGCTGGTACATTTACTGCTTAAGCTCCTCCTGTATGTCTAGAATGATGATATCTACATAGGATCCTTCTGAGTTTGCATTCAATTATTCTGCTTTTGTTTATTTCCTATTGGACAAATATTGTATTCCAGAACAACCTAGGAGTCAATTTTCTTTAAATGAGACTAGATTCAGTCAGGTTAAATTTGTAAGTTTCTGTAGATATATGATTATAGAGTCAGACATTAAGGCTGCCTTCGGTTTGCATTTAATTTTGAAGTTTTCATTTTCAAAAACATTTTCAGTTTTCTATTTTCAAAAACATTTCATTTTTCAAATTTACTAAAAATGCGTTCATTTTGTTTTTCTTGAAAATTGTTTTTGAAAATAAGAAAACAGAAAAATACATCTGGTTTAGAACTTAACAGAAAACATTTTGATTATTTTTAATGAATCTACATGTAAATTAAATTTCAAATATTATTAGTTAATATTAGATTTTTTTCAATTAAAATTAAAAACAAAAATAAGTGTCATTTAATTAAACTTTAAGTTTTTTGGATAATTGTTACAGAGAAATAAACACAAAACACATTTTCTGCGTTTTGGATGTAGGGCAATGTTTTGCTTGAAAACGCTCGCAATAACATTTTGGTTGTTTTTAGTTTTCAGTTAAAAAAAAAAAAAAAACATTTATGTTTTGGGAAATGTGTTCTAAAATATATGAAAGAAAACCATTTTCAGTGTTTTGGAAACAGCATGAAAACAGTAAAGAGCACAGGGCCAAAGACTTTAGTAGTTTCAACTTTACATGAATGCATTGGATGCTTGTAGCACAAATGCCACTCAGTCAGAGTGAGACGGTTTCGACAACTGATGTTTCATAGAAATACCCAAGGCGAATTTGGCATTTTCTCTTGTTCTTTGCTCCCTACTACTGATTATGTTAGGCTCCTTTACTACCTCCCAGTACCTACCAGCAAAAGGTAGAGAAAAGATGGGGGAGAAATATACATATATATAGATAAAATGTGTTCCATTCGTTGGGTGACCCCTTACTCTCATGGTCGATTGTTTGTTCATCGTTGAGGCCTGTGAGTGATTTCTGCTTATTGTATTCACCTCCAGGGTTATTCACACCTGGATAGTACTAGGACTCTTGTGCCCTGGCCCCTTGATCGTTAAAGCTGTCCCTCTATGAATCAGAAATAAATATAAGCCTTGCTACGAMACATGGACATTCTCCTGCTGTGGTTCCCTCCGTTCTATTCCTGGATTGGGTTAGGGGAACATCCAAGCAAGCACCCATATATATAGGGGCACTTTTCTGATCATAGTATCCAAATGTAGAAGCAAGGCAGAATCCGGTACAAATGTTTATACTAGTTCAATTTATGCTGTTGCTTGCCAGTAGTTGCTGTTATATTTCAGATTCTTAAGGTAATAAATTCTGCCTCTCTCGTTCACTCTGGTTGGGTCATATGAGCTTGGCGGCAGTGGATGGAAATAACCCAAAAGCCTCCAAAATCGAAGGGGAAAAAATAGCAAAGTAACTGCGTTATTAGGTCCTCATTCTATGAAGTGAGTGAAGCAGTAAAGGGACTACCTCAACTAACTTTTAMGGATCTATATTTGCTGAGCTGCTTATCTAACAATCATATATAATAGCTCACCAGTTGAAACGASAATATTGCAAAGATAAAAGACKTCCAGAAATTGAAGCACTTAAATAAATCTAGAAAATTATTTTATCRTACTTCCTCTACTGTGATACTCAGCCTCAAACCTTGCATTGAGACCTATTTTCATTTGCTTCTSCTTTTCTTTAGCTTACTGAAATATGTTTCTTTTGAAAATAAGCTGTTTTAAAATTTAATATAGTATTTCCATTTTTAATAGCATTATTAAGCAAAAGCAGTATTTAACAACACTGGCGGGGTGGTTAAAGGAGATAGCTTTTTTACTAAAACCTTAAGTGAAAAAGCAACCAAGAACACCTCAAAATGCTTTTGGTTTAAAGAAAAATGAAATTAGCTCATTTTTGGCTGCTGGAACAGACCCTAAATCTGAGAATTGTTTTTGGTAAAGTTTAAATTGGTCATCCCTGATGAATTTCTCTAGCCAGTTTCATTAGAAGTGATATATTATTTCTCTGCATTTTATTCAAATTAAATTCCATAGGTTTAACATAAAAAGTAATGATGTTCTGTTGTCCTAGTTCTTTTGTTTACTTTTAAGTAGCAAACACATCATTCCATGGACAATGTTCTGAAAAGTGGTTCATTATTTCCTTCAAGGAGTTGCAAGTTTTTTAATTTTTTTTTTTGAAAGAGACTATATAAAATCTTTTCACTTTTTCGTTAAGCTACCATGGTTAAGGAAGTGCAAACTTCATGATAACATGGCATGTAAACAACATTATATATCCAATATAGGTGTGACTTCAAGATTTTAGTAATCTTGTATTGGATGAATATTCTTGCTCTGAAAATAGGAAGGAACATTGTTGTCATAGATAACATGGGAAGGTATTCGTATTTTTCCCGCCTAAACATMCCTTAGATTTTGAACAGTAAGGTAGGATCCACAGTAAGCATGAGCATTTAGCATTCAAATCTTGATATCCACATATAATGCTTCGGTTCATTCTGCTAATATTTGTGCCATCTCAGTAATCTCAGGAAACTGATCATTTTTGGCTGACCAGAAAAATTTGTAATGAAATTATTGGTAGGGGCCAAGAATTAATTGTCTCATTTACCTTTTTCCTTTTAAGTTATCAAGTTTTTATTTATTTATTTACTGGTAAGTCCTAATGTACGCAAATTTTACTTGCACTGCAGCCTACATCGACTAAGGGAAAGCCTACAAAACTGCATAAAAGGAAGCATCAGATTGGTTCCCTGTACTTTGACATGAAGCAGAAAGAGATGGAGCTTGCAGAGCGTCGTGCCCGAGGCTTCCTCACCAAAGCTCAAACACAGGGGAAGTATGGGTGGTGAGGTAGAGGTGGTTCTGGTAATGCTGCATTTGTAATGACAACCTAAAATAGTTTTTACAACAGAAAAAATGGATGTTTTTTATTTTTTTCTACTCCCCCCACCCCCCACCCCCGGGTGTACGTATGATTACAATGAGAGGGGGAAGAAATGGAGCAAAAACTTTGAATTCCAGTTTATCGTTGTGGCAATATAAATGAAACTTGATGAAGTGAATAATTATTCCAGGTTCTATTTTGGAAACTCTAGTCTCTCTCGACTTTTGCATCGTCTGCTTTGACCCAAAACTTAGCTAATGGAGGTGGCGTTTATCAATCACATCTTTCAAGGTTTTGCTTGCAGAGAATACTTTAAGAACTGCAAGGCGTTTAACAARAGCATCACTAAAATTGGCAACACCGGTTTCAAAGCTAGGCAGAAGGACCTCGAGTAATTCGAATACATCTTGCCATTGGATAGTTTACCATACCCACTACAACATGCTTTGACCATGTCTCTCTGTGAGAGGAAAGAGATGATTAGAAACTCTTCACCTTGAAACAAAAATTGATGGAACTTTTAGGAAGCTACAAATTCAATATATTGGTGAAATTGGAAGATGTTATGATTTTGTCAAGTAACACAAAGCAAATTATACAGTTTCTAAGTTCCATAATCGATCTTCAAGATGCTCCATCCTCTTCACTGCCCAAGRATGAAGATGCCTTTTCGCTTGAAATTTCCTATGTTGTCCAGTTTTCTTAATCTAATCGCCAACGATGCATATTAGAAAGAAAAAGAGCAACTTAACCCGGTCATCAGCCGTTAATGAGAKAATAACAGAAACGGCACGGTACCTCAATGGAAATTTTCCCAAGATTATCTTTTCAAACAAAAAGACAAAAGAAAAGAATAGTTTCCTCCATGAAGATATTGGTTTGGGGAATTTTTAGTTTTCACATAACTGATTAACAAACATAAAATCTAGGCAAAATTTTAACCTCAACGTAGTTTGGTCTTTTTCTCTTCCTGGCTACGGACTGCAGCACATATCTTCTTCCAGCAGTGGATTGATATCATTGTAGGTATCACAATCCAAAAGGAATTTGCAAAAACGTAGTATGCATAATAATAGAACATGTTTGTAGCAAAATCATCTCCATCCAAGTAAGAAGTCAGGAAGTATACGAGAGTTCCATAGAGCTGCCCCAAAGAAATTGCCAGCTGAAGTGTATACCTGTATGACTTCTTTGTAGCTATAGCATACCTGCAAAGATTTTAATTCCCATATTACCCAAAAAAGGTGAAAGAGATGTCATCCAAATCCAATAAACATAACGTTAAGAAACTAAAGCGGTTAACATTATTCTGTAAAATCCTAAGCGCCTCTTCAATATACATACAGGGTAAGAAGGCTAGCAGGACCCTCTAACACTGCTGTAATTCCTTCAACAGAAACGACTGCAGAATCCCGTCCAGCATATCTGGAATCACCTTTGCTGTATTCCTTCCCTGCCATTTTTTGCTTGAAACTGAATTAAAAACAATGCTAACTGGGGATGAGGACTGAACTGATTAAAAGTATGTTAGGAACTTACAGACTTCTGCAAGGTAAAAGTGGGTTTTGTCCTTGTAGAATTCAGGAGAAAATGCAAAATAACCCTCAAGAACCATATGAGTCAGGCCCGTGAAAATCCACCAGCACATAAGCAACCTATCCAACTTGGAAATTTTTTGGATAAGCCCTGGCATTTTAAGGACCACAGAAGAAGAAAGAAGAAAAAGGGATTGTTATTGGAAATCAGTCGGGAGGTCAAACTAGAACTTCATAGGCCATAAGCAAAACTATTTGATAATAGCTGAGTATATATCATGAAAGGTAAACATGAAAATAAAATTCGTGCTTACTTGATCCTGTTCTATTTTCATGGCAAACAGGGCATTCAGAAAATTCAAGCTCATATCACAAAATGCAGACCCGAAAATAACATTAGTATGTCCTTGGATGGCATTAGTTTTCATGGTCAAGATGGACCTCAAAATAAAATTCATACTTCCTCAGTCCCCATTTTCCCGGTCAAGATGGCAGTCAGAAAATTCAATTCAACTATAACAAATCATCAGGCTGTAGTAAGTAATGATTTTCATAGTTTCTCTAAGAGACAAATAACACATGAGATGGGTTATCTTTCTTGGAACTTGTACGTCAAAGTTATCCGATAAGTTATGTCGAATGCTGAAACAATGACATTTATTCTTATCATGACATAAACTGACACAGAGGAGCATAAGTTACCACCCTGATACTTAAAAATGAATTATAGTTTCTTAGAAATGGAGAATGGATAGCTCTTAGTAGGTGTGTATATAGATATATACATTGCAGAGTATGAAGACCTGAAGAATCTATTAGATTATAGTGAGGTACAGTATAGGATTCAATTGTAAAGATCCACGTGAAAAATATTAGGTTAGCAACTAGTTGGTATACTGCTGACAAAATATGCAAAACCAAATTACRAATAATCCARGTTTAAGTCGTTTTATACCACTCAGAGTCTTAGACATTTTTTGGTGCATCTACTATCCGAAAATTAGATCACAATAAGATAGGCCTAAACTTTCCAACAAGGATCTCATTTGGTTTCTTTCATATTCTCCTAAAAACTCATGATGGGATTACTTATTGTTTATTGTACCTCAAGAATAAAGCTAGGAAAGCAGTGCAGAGACATACACAMAGGTCTTGAACCTCATCTTTCCAAATCGAAATAAGGGAAGATTCTGGGAGAGACAACTCTGAAAACAATTTCTTGCCCTTTGCACTTCAAATCAGAGAGTAATATTAGGTAAAGGATGCAGGACAATGGTTTCAACTGATTCTCATCAATGCGATTTAAACCCAATTCAGAATGTTACTTCGAGAAACAAATGACCAGCAACAGCATATGTGAATTAGACTTTTGCAACAGAGCTAAGCAACAACTTGAACGGATGCTATGAAGCAGCTATCCGCTATCATAACTACTTATATTTACCCACAACCAATTGAAGAACTTACAAATATGTGTATTAGACAAAAGAATTGGGTTCGTGCAGCTTGTTCAGAATCAGAATTGGGGCTTACTAGTTAAATAACGGGAAAAGAGTAGTACAGAAGAAGATAATTAGAGCAATTCAAGTTTAATTTTTCATTTCGTTAGTACAATTATGTAATGTAAGAACAATAAACWAGWTTGCAGTYTAGCAGTACTAATCAAAATTGAACTTAGACGGAAGAATTACCAGAGCCGATCCAAACGATGGACACAACCAAGAAGGAAGCGAGGAGATAAACGCCAACTATGGTAGATTGAGGGAGGAATACAGGCACATAATCAGGCAAAATCAAATCCGTTGGGACATAAGGGTGACCTGCTCCCACCACTTCCATACTTTCTTCAAGGTCAACGTTGAAAAGCTGCAATCTTGAGGCAAAGGAAAAATGAGACAGCACCCAAAAGAGTACAAACAACCACCTTCCTCGAAGCCCTTTTGTACTATGAATCACTATTAATTTTTCAGATTCACTAATGCATATACCGAGAGCTAGGGATACTTAAAAAGATCAGAGAGGGAAAGATAACCCAAGTCCAGCCGTAGGTGACAACTCGGACTGGAGAGTGTGTACTCAAATGAGAGAGTGGCTTTAGAGAAAATGGCTCAGCAGATGATTTTCTCATTAACAGCTATTTTTAGTTGTAAAGCAATATATGACTCAATGTCATATTGAGTTAACCAAATCAAGAAAGCGGAAAAGAGATTGATGTGCCAAATTTTATTCAAAAATAAAGTTATAGAAATCAATAATTTAGAAAATGAGTTATATTAATTGTTAAAAAGATTGAATAGTGTCACTTTCATTCGTTTACTTTTTTAATAATTAAATTCTTTATCATATCAATATGGTCAAAGCAATATATGACTCAATGTCATATTGAGTTAACCAAATCAAGAAAGCGGAAAAGAGATTGATGTGCCAAATTTTATTCAAAAATAAAGTAATAGAAATCAATAATTTAGAAAATGAGTTATATTAATTGTTAAAAAGATTGAACAGTGTCACTTTCATTCGTTTACTTTTTTAATAATTAAATTCTTTATCATATCAATATGGTCAAAAATGTATCTTAACATTTAAAAATTTGTAGTCGTTCTTCAATAGACTNAAGTCCACAACAAAAAGAATTCTTTTTTTCTTCCTTTTGGGATTAGACAGGGGAAAGWGGAGAGTATGGATATAATTTCATTTGCGATAAATTTGAGTAGCAAAGCGATGAAATTTCGCTCATCCAAAGAAACAAGGAACCTGTGGCAAGCATACCCCTCTGTCCTTGGGGAGTTGAACTACATTGGATAATCGAATTATCTAAAAAGTAATTAGAGTTACCAAACTCAGTGATTTCAATGTCAAATTTATAGTGCAGGCATTTTAAACAACTAAGCAACCCTAGCCTGCTTTATTTTTACAGGGAAAGGACATAAATCTGAAACTTTAACTGGTTTTATGGCCCAAAAATTGTGAGTAAGTTCTAGAAAATTGGGGAAAAAGATCTTGTGAATGCTATCATCTTTGTGAGAAGAGCACCCTAGTTGATTCAATTTCTTTCACACTCTTTACTATGTCATCAATATTTCTTGAAAGATGTTTTGAGTGTTCTTCCAMATCCTTTAAAACCATATCAAGCTGTTCCTAGATCATTGCAGACCTTTTCCGCTCTCTCTGCAGCTCAACTCTCAATTCCCGAATTCTTATATCTTTCTCATCCTGCAGTTCACAAGAAAAGACATGAATGGAAATAATGTGAAACATTTGATACAGAAGAACAGAGAATCCACATACACATYCAGAATTGAAGCAGGGCTATGCAAATGCGGAAACATTGAGACATCCTACTTTAAAGAACATTTCGATCGACATTGAATTGATAACTAAACAACTGTATCTATTTGAAGTTGTCAATCCATAGCAATTCTCAGTTTATATCTATGACAGAAGATGTCAACTTTGGAAAGAATTTTTGCAGCATTTTCTGTTGCATATTAGGATCAGAAAGCCATTATYCTTCTGGATATGGACTTGGTCCCTTTCAAACCTTAAAATTTTGACGAAGTTCAATTAGATCAGAGAAAAGTAATGCATGTTTCTTTTTTTCTATTATTAGCTTGATTTTACTAAACTATAAGCACTAGTGGTGCTTATTATTTCCTTCAAAAAAAGATTTCCAAGCATTTCGAATCAGAATATGTGAAGTAATTCATATGCATAATCCAGATTAATCTTTCATAATTCAGAAGAAGAAAAGATGCTGAATAAAGTAAAGCATAGCAAAAGATAAAGGCAATATTTGAACTAATTCTGGCATAAGCATGAAACTTTATACAAAAATCATCAGAACTCATCAAAAGGAGGGATGTAGAACAGAAATCAAGCGCAACCTCTGTATGAAAGTGCAGAAACTGCAAACCCCAGTTCACTTCCTACAATAAAGAATGAGGAAGCAGGATACTTTTTCCAACATCCATCAGCCTGGAACTTAATAAGCTACTCCAGTGAAATGTTGAAATCTTTTCGTCTTTCTTTTATCATACTGGATTAACATACCAAAGACAAAGTAACTAAATAGCATTTTATCTTCACATTGCAAAAGACTTATCTTTTAATCTATTCACTGGATGAGTTGTGAGTTATAATGTAAATTGAGAACATTGCCCATATCAACCAAAAGAAAATTGAAAGTTATAACACTGCAGTTAATAGAGACTATGAAGCCCCACTGAAATGATATCAATCTCAAGCTAAGAAGATGCCTGTCCAATTAATAAAGGCAAACGAGACTGAAATATAGTAGATAATCAGAGGAAACYGGTATATTAATKGATATTGCTGTGAAAATGGGAAACTTCAGCTACTAGGATAGATGGTTTACTTTTAATGAGAATCTAGGGAAGTTAATCAAGGATCTTTTGCCTTGAAACTTATTGCATAATTTTAGTTGAACTGACCTTAAACTTAGACAGACCTCAAAATGTTAAAGCACTCTAAACCTTAGAACAAGACTGAATTTTAGGCATATCATAGAAGGCAGATAGGAGCATAGAAGATTGACTTGAAGAAACCACAAAATTATAGCTCAAAACTCATGGCCTCTTTATCAAGGAATATGAAATGCTACGAAATTGAGATGAGAGTAGAACTACCATAGTTTGTCAAGGAACCATAAACGACTTACTGGCATTTGAGATAGGACTGCACTGCGACGAGTATTAGTAGATGTGACAACCAATGGATGATTATGCTCCTTATAAAGTTTTGTGACTACCCATTTCCCAGTTTTCTCTTTCTTCACAACTATCATAGCTTTACATCCTTCCCTAGTGATTGCCCTGGGCTTCCTGTTTTCACTCTGCTTAGGCCTCAGCTTACGGAAACCTTCTTTATTACATACTAATCTACGCCAGACGACCTTTCCGTCACGCATCGATCTACGAAATGCATCAACACGCATGATAAACCCTAGTTCTGTGGCATATGCATCATAAAATACCTTYGCGGCCTCTTCAGAATCAAACTCCATACCCACATAAGGTTCCATATCCAAAAGTCCACCATTTGTAACTAAATCCTTTCTGCCTGAGCTCTTGTAAACTTCTGAATTATTACGCATACATGGGTTTTCATCCACTGCAAATAAAACTCAGGCACTTAATATAAGATTCTGATTCCTGTCAACACATAAAAAGGCTGAATAAAATCTGATCTAATGCATTTAAGAACAAAATTGGGAATCAAGGTAACTTTTTTCCTCTCTTTTTTGTCTCCTGTGGCATGGTTCCACTCTAAACTAGACTTGGCACTCAATAGCAATGGCAACCTAGAGAATACAAGTATGCTTGCATAAACTGATTCATAATATCATTCTGTTTCTTCACCCTATAATGAGTTATGACATCCATTTTCTAGCTTCTYTTAAAGTAGACAATGATGAAGGACTTCATTAAGATTCAAATGGTAAAACTTAAGCGAAAGGGACACCATTTCTCATTCTAACATTTCGTCCTAGTTTGGTTCGAAACATGAACTGGATGTATTTGATGAGGGAAAGTAAATCAGAACGTATTTGGATCATTTACTTTCTTTGGTTGTGATGTAAAAGGGGAAGTAAATTGGAAGGGTCCTCCCCCCTCCACATAAGATTTTTATCCCCTTAAAGTTGGAAGGTTTGAGACAGATTGGAGTTGTGTTACCAAGGTTTGAAACAATGCTCCATTGATACCAAACAAGTTGGAGTATATAATAACAAATAACAATCACCTGCCCCTCCCTTTCTCACCGTCTGCTAACTAAACTAAGCCTTAGTAAATTGATAGAGCGGAATGGGCACATGGTGTCTTCCTTTCTTTTCTTCTTTAATCTTCTATATCTTGAAGGAATTGCCTAGTTTGCCAATACTTAACACCCCAATCCGGAAGTCTAATTTCTCTCTCCATCTCCTTCAATTTTCATGAATAGCATGAGCGGTTCCTACTTATAACTTCTCCTTATATCTTAAATCAGCAATTTTGTGCTTGTATAAACAACTAAATTTACCATTTTTAAATCTTGCTAGGATGCTACAGTGGTAAAAGACTACATTCAGGCACAGTCTGCATTTAATGCATCTTTTGGCTAAAATTAGAAATCCCTTAAGAAAATACTCGGGACTTACTTGATTTGTCTAAATATCAAAGTCCACTTAGGTTCTTCACAGAGTCTCTTGGTTTCCTCCTTGAGAATCCGCCGAGGTGTTGAACATCGGGTAGGGAGAGCGTGACTCCAACTGAGAGGAAGAAGAGGATTGTGATTAAACGTGGCATTTGGTGSTGTCAGCACGACTTCTTGCWCCTCTTAGGCACAAAGCGCTTTTGTTTGCAGGCATGGATACAATTATCTCTCAAATGCATTTTCTTCTTTTACTAATAAAATAGTTACCAACAGAAAAAAAAAAAAAAAAACACCCTGACTCTTAATAACTCAATTCATTACTTAAAATTTTTAATAATTTTTATTTTAATATATGAAGGACTTTTTACTCTCTTATCTTGATTTAAATGTGTCAACTTATTATAAATTATTTTATAAAATTCAATGCTCAAATTTATTAGTATAAAATAAATTTTTAAATTTAAAAATTCATTATTTTGTCAGATTTCAAACTTAAAATTTATCAAATTAGTGAAATTTATCATATATAATAATATTAAAAGTTTGATATACTATTTAAGTTTTAAATATATGAGACGATTTCGAATCATTGAATATATTTTTTATTACATCAATTAAAATTTAACACGTATCTGTTTTTAATTTAAATAAATAAAAGAAAAAAATGCCTAAAGGGATAAAAATATATATTTTTTAATTAATAAATAGAATCACTATAAACGATATACTTGAAAAATGTATTAATAGATTTCGGCTACAGGGAGACATTTAAAGCAGAAATAGTGTTGTTGACGTGGCTTTATGTGAAGTTAAAATGAAAAAAACGAAAAAAAGTATTATTGTTTACAGAACTAAAATTATAGTGTTCCTACTGCTGATGATCCCTTGCGAGGAAAGGCTGAATTTATCACCCTTGGCATGCGATAAGAGCATTGGAAAGTGGAACCCCGAAGAGCAGCATTAGAATTCGTCTCCAATTCGAGGAATCTCAAAGATTGTTTATCTGATACCTCAGTAAGTATTCAACCCCTAGCTTTCACTCAGTTCCAAGCCAAAATTCAACCTTGCTTTTGTCCCGACGTCCTGGATTACTCTTTGTTGATCCCAAATATATCTGTATGTCTGCTATTCTTGATTTACTATTCCAGGTAGAATGAATTATTTAGGTTTTTCCTTTCTTGTAATATTTGCTTCTCCTGATACTGTATTTTGTTTAGTACAGATAAAGTATACTTTCTTAGGCCAGTAATGCAGTAGTCTTTGGAAAATCTATTATGATTGTTGTTCSATTGAGGTAAAGAAACGGCTCGTTTTCTTTATACAATATGCTTCAACATGAATTTTCTGTTCAAAACTTTGASAGAAACATGAGCATATCATAAGCCCAGATGGCAAGAAGTTAAAAGGAAAAACATATCATTTTTTTTTTTTCCTTTTTTGGGATGAAGGGGTTTTGGGGGTTAGGAGTTGAAAGTTGTTCCATTGCAAGTGGTGGTCCATTGGYTGATGTACAATGATATTTATCATCTCCATCTCAGTCGTTGGATGAAGTATTATTGRGTATTCTCTATATATCACTTATTGGTTGTTGCTGCATCCATTTGTAGGATATCTGCCAAGAATAATTGTTGTTTAAATATTTGATCTCATACTTTGGCTACCCATACTTTCCAGGATATAGAATCAGTGAAATTATTGAATTCTCTATTTTATGTCATAAAAGGCTTTGGATATGTGATATTCATCTTTAGTATACTTTTGAAGCGATTAAATAGAGATGTAATTTCCCAGAAAAGGAAAATTAAAATATAGCAGGTAGCTGCCAAAGACCTTAGATTTTTGGTATCTAATTGTAGGTTAACTTGTTATAGAGGTGTAGATCAGAATACTCAAGCTGCCTTAGTAGCTTTATGTACTTCACTAGTACACCCATATGAAAAATTATTAATTGGTGGTACATATTTCATATTATAGTGGATATGGACAAGGAAGACGGGAGCAAGGCTGAAGGGACCAATGGTGAATTAGAAGAAGGTGAAGATCTTTTTGCGGAAGGAAACATTGGGGAGTTGGAAGGAGATGATGTCATTGAAGCTGAGGGCAAGACAGGGCTGTTGAAAGATGGGGAAGTTCTTGAACCATACGTGGGTATGGAATTTGAATCCGAGGATGCTGCCAGGAACTTTTACACTGAATATGCAAGGAAGTCAGGATTTGTTGTGCGTGTAATGCAGCGCCGCTGCTCTGAAATTGATGGTAGAACTCTTGCTCGTCGCCTTGGATGTAACAAGCAGGGTTTCTCTCCTAACCACAAGAGCACAATTGGACCAGATAAAAGGACAAGGCCTAGTGCACGTGAAGGTTGCAAGGCAACAATTCTAGTTAAGATGGAGAAATGCGGAAAGTGGGTTGTGACGAGATTTGTTAAAGATCACAACCATCCTCTTGTTGTCCCTACAACAGGATTTAGTAACAAGGTAAGAGTTCACCCAATGTTATTTGTAATATTTTCTTGTCCCTTGATGGTAATATCTTGCTTTTTAGTTTCTGTATTCTATGGAGAGGACTAAACAATTTTTCCTTATTCTTCTTTTATTTTGGAAGGAGATCTAGAATTTTTTTCATTTCCTTAGCATCTTCAGCTGCTCTCCTTCGTTTTGTGGAGCTGCACTTTGAATTAAAACTCCTTTTATTAACTTTATAAACTTATAGCCAGTCTCTGCCTTTGCTATCTGCAACTGATCTTGCATATCTTTGAAGGATTTTCAAGGTTTCTGAGGCTGGAAATCATGGGGAGCTTCTGGCTTGGATGCTATTCTGAATGCAAGCATTTGCCTTCAGGAAACCAGAATCCTTCTCTCTTATATGGGCATCATCTGGCATTACTTCCATCAACTTTACCCAAATTTCTTTTTGATCTTTTACCCCTGGGGCCAATATGGTGCCTCATTTGCATTTCCTCAGCAACCTTTGATACTTGGTCTAAAATGAACCTTATTGTCTCTTCGTCACAAAGATACCTTCTTTGTTATCCATTCCCTCCCCCCCCCCCCCCCCCCCCCCCCCCAAAACTCTTCAATAATCACTATATGCTTTACAATTACACAAAAATTCTCAACATTTTCTATGTTAGGAATCCCTATATCCATAAAAGTGGAAAATATGGTGATATAAGGACCCTGCTCTCTTTAGAATGAGAATTTTCTAATGGTGTTTGAGAGGTTGCAAGAACGAACATCTTCCTGTTATTCTTTATGCTTGTTACAACTGTCATAGTTAACAAGCTCACTAGGACTAATATCTCTATTCTTTCACATTTGTAGGGTGATAAGGATAAGAAAATTGAAGAACTTACTCTAGAGTTGCAGCATCAAGATCAGCTGTGTGCAGCATATCGACAAAAGTTACTAAACTTTTTAGCTAGTGTTGAGGAGCAAGGAGAGCAGCTATCTTCAAAAATTCAAGGTGTCGTTGAGAATGTCAGGAAGGCTGAATCTGAAATACAAAGATTATCTCATAATCAATAGTTGTAGTGTTTATTGGTTTTAGGCTTCTTTTTGTAACATAAAATCTGTATATTATCTGAATGGCTTCCACTTCACTGYCCCTTGCTGTGTAGAGAATCCTTCATATTTGTTGCATTATTTGCTTACAAAATCATAGAACTCTTCCCCTCCCTCTCCCCCTCCCCCTCCKTCTTCTCTCCACACACTTACTCACTGCCCCCATGCCACTATTAGAGTTTGAACCATAGTTATTCCTGCAAAGGCAAGTTAGTCAAATAGTAGATCATCAAAGCAGCAGCGCTCTAAAACCAAAAAAGAACAGTCTTTACTATTTAAAGGTCGTGCTAAACTTGAAGCGGTCTTATGTTTCGAGGAAATTCTTTCCATCGAAGTCGTGCTATACTTAAATCGGTCTTTTCGCAGATAACGACTTCAAGCCGAGAAATATTCTGAGTTTTGTAGTCTGCACTCAATTCACGCGCGAGCGATTGCCGTAAATCCCAATTTGCAAATTCATACTGAAACCAAAGAATCATTTATTTGGGCTTGCAAAGAAAACCAAGAAATGGAAACCTCCGACGCAAAACTCAAGGAAAGAAGATACTAAACCCTTTTCAGTTTTTCCGTTTGCCGGAAATCATTATTGGAGATCAGCTTTATAGCCTACTGATTTAAAAACTGGCGACCATCACTTCAACTAGACGGCCGTGGCTTGGGCTTGACCAAACCCTACCCCGTAAGTTTCTTCACTTCTCTTTTGCACTCAGTTTATAAACCTCGCGGTTCACMATATATMTGTATATATGTTTTTTAAATTTTGATTTSAGTTTTGCATATACAGATTGTTGCTGAAAAGTGTAGGTTTTAAGCTAGGTGTGATCGGGAAGTGATGTAACAAACTTCTGAACTTGTAAAGGGCTTGCTTAACAAAATCTACATATAGGTTCCGTTTTTAGTGAACTATGTGAGGTATTGAAAAAGCTGATGAGCTGTTAAGCATAGCACTGAATGTGGCTGGGCGAATTTCGGCTAATTACACTGGGTTTTCTTCCTAAGCAGAGTTAAACTTATTTGCTAATGATGTGCCTAAGTTTAGTGTCACAGTCTAATGATGTGCCTAAGTTAAGTGTCACAGTTTAACCGCATCATTACCTTGCTTCATCTCTTCATAGGGTCAAAGATCAACGGATTGTTCATCATTAAAGATTCATTTATTTGATTARCTCTTCCTTATCTGTCAACAAATCAGTCATTTTGTGATACGTGTGGTATTTACCTTGTTATTTTTGTTTCTCAACTRTCTCTTTGGTTGGATTTTGAATTAAGGCGGAGTGCAATTTCATCCACGAAAGAGTTGAAAAAGTTTAAGCTTCTATGTTGAATATCTATCTGTTCATGCTTTATGGAACTAGTCAACCATGTTATATGTTTTATTTATTGAGAACTTCCATTGAGGCTTGTTAGYTAATTCYTCTGATATTGCATGACATCAGACCCAGATACTGGATCTCCTGCAGTGGACAGTCCTACAGAGAGAGAATCAGTTGCTTGTGAAGAAAATTCAGTGCAAGAGCCATTTGTTGGAATGGAGTTTGATTCGGAGGAGGCTGCCAAAGAATTTTATGATGAGTATGCTAGGCGTGCAGGGTTTATAATGCGTATAGATCAATGTAGGCGTTCAGAAGTTGACAAGAGAATTCTTTCCCGGAGACTTTCATGTAACAAACAGGGTTACTATGTTAAACTGAAAGATAAAAATGGACCAGTTAGAAAGCCACGTACCAGTACAAGGGAAGGTTGCAAGGCAATGATGTTGGTGAAAGTTAATAAATCTGGTAAATGGGTGGTAACCAGATTTGTGAAGGACCACAGTCATCCATTAATTGTTTCTGGTCGTCCTTCTCGTAATGCTATGGTGAGTTTCATTTCTAGAAGGAACCAATTATAACTTTACCAAATTTGTTTGGGATCCAATTTGAATCCAGCTTTGGTGCTCTCACACTTTTAAGAAAACTAGTATCTTGGTTGTTGTTACTTTGAAGGAATTGCTGCAGTGAAGCTCCTTTGAGGTACCTGTTCTACTAAAACTTTTGCTATCTGTAACTTTTGCATGCCACTTCCTGTGCACATTCGTGCTGGGAACAAAGATTTCTGAATGAATTTGGTTAGACTGAAGTTCTGCTGATGTATCCTGCATATCTCTATGGCAACAGATGGGGAGGACCTATAGATCATGAACAATGAACTGAATTAGTTAATGATAATGGATTCTTATTTGACTACTGTATGTCTTATGTTGTATGAAGCCGATATGAATTTAAAAAATGAAGAAGTTGCAATTTTCCTGCTTTTCAAAAGGAGTTAGGACTGTGAGGGAGATCTGCATTTGTTAGGCTAGGGATTGCTATAGTGTAAAGTGTATCTCTGAGGTTGTCTATGCTCTTGAATTGGATTTTCATGCTGTTATGATTTACAAAGTGAGAGTTCTGCTCATTTTTACTGAGATAGGAAACTGCATAAAACAGGAATTATACAAGGTATTGGTTGTAAATTCTCATTTTCTCATCTAATTCCCTGATAAATCCTCAGAAGCTAGATTGTGTTCTCTTGCATTTCTTGTTTTTCATATGATTCCATGCATTACATTAGAAGTAAGCTTCTGGTGTTTTTCCATTTATAGGATCACAAGGACAGGAAAATACAAGAACTAACAATGGAATTGGAGCGTCAGGATAAATTGTGTGACCTATATCGAGAGCAGATAAACTCATTCTTAAAAAGTGTCGAGGAACAAACAGAGCTTTTATCAACGAAAATCCAAGCTGCTGATAGCAACGTGAGAGAATTTGAGATAGAAATCCAACAGCAATCAAATCAATGATTTGTTTAGTAGGTAGTGCATTTTCTTTTTGCATGATCTGAAGGTTGTTGGTGCAAATTTGTTATCTGACATTTGGGGTGCTGGATCCCTAACATTTATTGTCCTCTAAATGCAGCTTAAAAATGATGTGTTTCTGCTAACAATTACTGTTGATGGAAGAATGCAGACCATTAGCAGCATGACTCTATCCTGGCTGTGATATTATGTTGTATATTAGTTCAGCTATTCAGCTTCATCGTCCAGGCAGTGCATTTTCGGCCTTCTCTGCTTTTTGTGCTTTTCGGGTTGGGAACAAGCCTTGCCAGAGGGTGCTTCTTTTGGAGAAAGTTGTGAATTGGAAAAGAAAAAGAACCAGTTTCTTTCTCTGTGAGCAAAGCATATATCACTTTTAGCCGAAAATGTGGTTCACAAGGGGGTGAGCAAGGGCTCTTTGCCTCCCCTACATTTTTTGGAAAATCATAGTGAATAAAGTATGGTCTTTAATCTAAGACCCTTTTGTTTTGTACTGTTTTTCCTTTTTTTTTTTTGGTTGCATTATTACTACTGTTATTTATGAGTGAACATAAATTTATTGCATGAGAAAGGAACTCAGATAAGCACAACATGGCATGCCTTCTGGATAGCAGCAAATGAATCAAATTAACTCTTGGCCACAAACTATTGAATGAAAAATCACAACTAAACACATCACCAAATGCTACGGTTGGGCGCCCCTAATATCAACATCTCTTTTCCTAAATAATACTTTTTTCTTTTCAAAATAATTGTATTGTCCCTTAAAAAATTACGAATAGATTATTAAATAAATTTAGAATCATCATTTTGTTTAAAATTTTAAAAAATTAATAATTTTTAATATGTATAGTTCTATCCAAATGGATTGTTATATTGAAAGGAAAAAATATTTAAAATCTTATGAATATCCTTCATTTCTTATAAATTAAGAAGCGATTAAGTGATTATTTTGAAAATATACATGATCAGGTAATTTATCGATAAATTAAAACTTATAAGTGAAAGCTAAAATTAATATATGGGAAATAAATGAAGATTTTGTTAAGCTGTACTAACCTTGGATTAAAAAAGAAATGAAAAAAGAAAATAAGCAATTGCTTTAGGTAAAATAAATTCAGATGGATTAGGAAAATAGGTTCCACAGTCATCTTCTATGTACCACTACAGAGGATCACTATCGGCTCCATCTAGTGAAAAACAGTCGCGACCCGTGACCTGTACCTCACCATTCTGTGAGTGCGATCCTTGAGAACTGATAGACCTTCACACTCTCCCGCTGGCTGCCCTTTTGGCAATCTCCAGTATTTCCACTTTGCTAAGATCAATAGAACACATAGATCAGTTGCTCATTTGTTCAATTGGCTGTTGTATCTGCAGCTAAGCTTCCTTGAAGAAATTAGGGTTTTAATTGGTATGTCAATTTTCCTTTTGCTTCTTAACCTGTTTCCCTTCCTCCTCGCTTTTTGTTTTTTTCTTATCCTGAATATAAATTTACCATTTGCTGTAAGCCCCATTTGCTAACAGTGTTCTGCTGTGTTCATTTTGGGTTCTAGAATTTGTGAATGTCTGTGCTSAAATGAAGACAAGCTTATCACTCTTTTTAAGTTTAACTTACTGTGACGAGTTGCTTTTCTTCTTTTCCTGGGTGCGTAATGAACAAGGAACTTGAAAATGCTCTTGGTATATCGGGAATACAAAGTCTGGAATTGGGAGAACACGCTATTGGTTAGTCTTAATTAACTGCTAGTTCTTGGGATTTTACACTTGCTTTTATAAAAGCTGACTGGAAATCTTGATAAAAATTGAATTTTTGCGGGTAGAAACTTTGATATCTTCTTTTCGTCCCCATTTTTAGAACTCCATTTATCCAAAAGCCTTAATTAACTACCTCAGATCGGCTACCTCTAACTTTAGTAAGGAAGGGTCGATCTGCGGCCTAGTAGACCGGTGGATGGAAGACCATTTTGTTCTTCATTAGTGTACGTTCATMTCTCAACAACATCAGTTTTGTTAATTTTAAAACCCTGATTCATATGCAATATTTCAGCTTATGATTTATAMAAAACGGAAAAAATTAGATAGAAAAGCCAGACCAAATAGTTTCTGAAGTGGCTTGTAACGAAGATCACTGGGGAGCATCTCTATTAAATTGTTGCTTTTGCCTCTTATTTTTGGCTTTCTCCCTGATTAGTTCTCATCTTGCAGCCCATGAATGATGGATTGCAGAGGCGTTTAGTAAATATAGGCGGCAATGGAGAACTCATTAACTGAAGTGTTTGGCTCAGATGAAAGGAAAAGTTATCTGCATATTGAAAACAATGATAATAGTTTTCTCAATGATGAGCTCTCGACAGGTATGGATTTATGTATTGTTGAAGATGACAAATGCATGGAACAGCTTAATGGAAATATTCCCTCAACTGAGCATGCTACTGAACCACAAATTGGAATGGAATTCAATTCCAGAGATGATGCTCGAGAATTTTATGTTGCTTATGGTAGGCAAACTGGTTTCAGTGTTCGCATTCATCATAACCGTCGATCTCGTATCAATAATTTGGTCATTGGACAAGATTTTGTTTGCTCAAAAGAAGGCTTTCGAGAAAAGAAATATGTGCAAAGGAAAGATAGAGTTCTTCCTCCACCCCCTCTTACTAGGGAAGGCTGTCCTGCCATGCTGAGGGTGGCTCTAAGAGATGGAATTAAGTGGGTTGTTACTAAATTTGTAAGAGATCACAATCATAGTTTAATGTCTCCCAGTAAAGTTCCATGGCGTGGATCGGGAAGATTTTTGATCAGTCTGGTACTTTCATCTTCTGCTGCTTTTCCCTTTCCTTTTCGATTAAAACGTAATCACATATACTCGGGTCTTTCTTGCTTCGGATACTCTTCTGTTCCATTGTTTATGATGTCAAAGAAATGTAATGAAAGATATGATAAGTCCAAATTCAGCCGATATCTCAATRTATTCAATGCAGCAGAGCATGCACATATATAGAAATTTTCAGACTCKCTAATTACTGAACAGATCATTTTGATGTCCTTCGAAGGTTTAGCATGAAGCTGATCAGGTTTTGGCTTGTCTTATTTCAGGATGAAAAAGATCAGAGAATACGAGAACTGACTCTAGAACTTTACAATGAGAGGCAACGATGTAAACGTCGMTGTGCAGCTTACCAGGAACAATTGCAGACTTTGTTGAAATATATTGACGATCATACTCAGCACTTATCCATGAGTGTTGAAGAAATAGTTGAGCGTGTAAAAGAGATTGAAAATGAACAACTACAGAATTCAGAGTAGTGTCACTATTGTACAATATTTTCTTTTCCGTTATTTTTGTTTATTGAAATCTTCTMATCTAACTGTTAAAAGGTACAGTTACAGTTGAAATAGTCCTTAGTGAATTCTGTTAGCCTTCTTAGCTGTCTATTTGTTTGAGCATTGGCGCTTCGCAGGAATTGACTTGTATTTAGACAGATATAGATAGATGTGTAGACAGGTATTTTTTTTATATTAAAAAAATTAATTCATCTGGTAATTTCTTGTAGATTTTGTCAACGCTGAACTATTCTTTTGGTATTCTGTTCCTCGGTGCTCTTATCAGTTTTTGTCYTGCCTGTTGAGTCCAATGGTCCTTTGCAGAACTAACCTACTGTATCTTATTGATCAACTGCTCCTAGTCCTTTAGAGGGTTGGTCTTGTTTGAAGCTGCTCATTCAAGTATAACCATTGCTCTGCATACTATTGGATAGACTAGAGTTATATCCCCTCTTTGGCCTAACTCAGTTGAAAATATGCCCTTCTACATATGTTGCTGAAAACCATCCTTCCTCTGCTAATTTGCTTTCTAAGAGCAACGGTTGGCTGATCTTGAGAATTGACAGAAGCTTGCGGGGTCTGACATGTTTTCATTTGGACGGTTTCTTTTATTGGCATCTAATTCTTAACGGCTAGTCGGAAACAGAGAAAAGCGCTCTCGGATGGTGAAGAATACGACGGAATACCTCCCTTATGCCCAAAATTACAACTCATAGTAGCTAAAGAATGTCATTTTAAACCAACAGCAGTAAAACATATCTTATATTCTCTGCGTTCTCTTCTCTCACTCTTTTCATCTTCTCTGTATATATGGCTATCTAGATTTGCATATATAAATATTTGCATTTGAATCCGAGGGAAGGTGCCCCTCCATAACATTAATGGAACACGTAGTTCTGTTTTAGGAATTTAGGGACAAAGCTTTATCATTTGTTATTTGAATGACAGCAACGATTATTTTTCTTTTTGATTGATAACTCTAATCACCACAACGCAACGATTATTTTTCTTTTTGATTGATAACTCTAACCACCACAACTTGATAATCTTATAAGGAAGCTACTATTAACAACTCCAGGAATCAGTTTGAGCTCTTTAGATTGCAGCAAAGGCTAGATGACCTCAAGAGGCAAAACCATATTTAGAGCGGTTCACCAAGGATAATGAGAACTATTTGAAAGACAGAGCTACCATTTGGGAAGGCAAAATTTCACGAGTTGGTAACTAGGTAATAATAGCCAATCATCTTCCAAACTGAGCTTCAGCCTGATCAATCTTCAAACTCCAGAAGAATAGTCCCTAGAAAGCATAAGCAGTACCAAACCGAGAATCTACTTCTAGTACAGCACATCCCATTACTATCCCCATGAAAATTTCCTACTCCCTTGAGATTGGTATCTGCAATTGCTAATCGAGATCTCAAAGCATTTGCTTTCCATATCCACAGTAAGTAGATTTCTGTCTAAGTTGCCATAATAATATTTCTGTATTTCTCTTGGCTGTTAAAATATCTGGGAACCACATACTTTGTTAACTGCTAGTCAGTCATGATTGCTACCAGTCTTGAGAAGAACTTACAAAACTGCAAAGCACTAGTCATAGCATTCGCCTCACCAACAGGCCGTGGATACCCTGRCTGCATTAATGTGAAACACAATGGTGGATCTATCTGAACRTTATGATTATTTCCTCTGTTTCTTTAAAAGAGATACAGCTTGCAGAATCATCCTATCAACCTCATCAAGTTCAGCTGAATCTACACCCTTGTCTGGCCATTTCTCATTTTTAGAATCAGCAGATATTTGCCGAAGATGCTCTTCAAAATCTCCTGTTTCTCTGGTTCTTTGTGGAAACTTTTCAAACTCATCCAGATAAAGAGGCCTTTCCACCTTTTCTTGATTGTCTGTGRCGGAATCAGTGTCAAACATATCTGATAAAGCTTCGGAATCTGAACCAATTCCAGACTCCACCATCTCATCCTCATCATCATCCAAGTGCTCATCATGTTTAGCCATTATTTCTTTCAACTGCTCAGAACCCTCAAATTTTAGGTTTGAAGAGGATTCAGAGACAACAGTATCAGCTGTTATTTGATTTTCTTCAGTAGCATCACTTTTGCAGTCAGCCTGTGCTCGAAGCAGCTCAAGTTCCTGCTCCAGTCTTGGGATATGTCTCTTAACAGCTCTTAGTGCATCCCTATATTTGGATTTATCTAAAGCCTACAGTGAATGAAAGAGACAGTTGGAACAAGAATGAAGATCAACACAACTAAACCAGCACCAACTGATCATGCATGCAATTAAAAATGATAAGAAGAAAACCTTTTTCCTAGAAAGAGTGCTCCGCGGAGACATAATCTCAGTTGGTGGCTGTGAGTAGTTCTTCCCCCTGTACATGATAATTGTGTTGTCATCCTCAATATCAAGCACAATCCCACCACTCAATCGTGCCAGCTCAGCAGCTATCTCCCTGACTTCCTCCGGGGAGAACGTCTTCACTTCCACTTTAAGAGTCTGGTGCTTCTTCCAGTGCAAGTGCATATTTAGGATGACACCTTGGTATATACCTCGCCTTCCAACCGGAACATAATTTTTGCACTTCTGCCCCATCTTCAGAAAGTAAAAATGTTCTTCTGGAGTCAATATCTCTGGATCATGGGTAGTTTCAGATGACTCTTTTGGTTCAATCTTTTTAAGAGCTTCAAGAAGTCTTTCCTCTTTTCTCCTAGCCTGAGGAAGAGATCAAGAATTACTCGTGAGAAATTGAACTGCCATAGCCTGATAGTTAGTATTAGAAGAAAGCTGATGCAGAAGGGAAAGCTTAAAACTGGTCAGGAAAAAGTCAAAAAACAAAAGCTCTTCACATATCTAAGTATGGAAATTAGGGAATCAAATTGAAAGATATTTTCTGTTTAAGCCCAGCATCAAAACAAAAAAATACAAAAAAGAAACAATATTCTCCCAGAGTAAAAAAGAGAAACCTGACCAAACTTCCATTCCATCCTTTACCAATAGATCTAAATAGCTAGACATAAAACACTTGAAAAATGTCCAAGCGCAACTATACAGAAATTATCAAAACCACAGTTCAATGAAAAATGACTCAGAATGTATATGACTGTAAAATTCACAAGTGCATTATACASCTACAAATAATTAGCTGTTTACCTTCTTCAATTTGTATAGAATTCTTTCTTCAGCCGTCATTCTTTCATAATCTTTCTTCTTCTTCCATCTGAAGAACTTTAACCACCTCACTACCGCCCTCTTCCCCTTCAGTTTCTTCCTCTTCCTTTTAACCTCAGTAGAATCATCAGCAACTGCAATATTTCCATTACTCTCCGCATCTGTATCAGCTGTGCTCGATAACCAGCTTGAGTGCGTCCAAAAAGCACCGCCAAGGTTCCATTTTTGCATTCCATAACAGTGCCCAATAAAGGGTCCTCTAGCAGAAACCTTGCCAATAACATCAACAAGACTAGTAAACTGAGATTAATATGACACCAAAAAAGGTACAAATTTGATCCAGTTCACTAATTTCTAGAGAAGATTTAACAAATACTACAAATTCTGCTTCAAACGCAACTGTATTGGCCTCTGAGGAGAGGAGAAATAGTACCTGGGTTCATGGAGAATGGAACCAAACAAGAACTGGGAGAAGATAGTAGGACAACAGAGTAGACGCCTGAGTTGTTGTGATCTATACAGAGTCAATGAAGCAGAAGCCAAACTCCTCACCACCATCGCTCTCCAGTCTCCAGCGTTTCCCCTTCAACTGGATATGAAAAATAGAAGCAAAGATTGCTCGAAATACGGGGTTTTAGAACTTATGGTTGGGCTTTCGCTGGGCATCTTGTTTAGAGTTAGTTACGGCCGCCATTGTGGACTTATGTGAATCGGCTTTTTGGGTAAAATAAGAATGTAGTTCTTTTGATAGACCCGAAAAGAGCCCAAATTATTTTCCTCCTTAACACATAATCCTACTCAGTAAGATTATACTAGTTTATTGACTATTAAATATTAATCAAAGAAAATAATTTCTTTAACTGAATAAATATTTCTTGATTAGAATGAAAGGGAAAATAATAAATTCAAAWTTTGAATTCTTTTTCKTWGTTCTTCTATTATATCCTTARATATTTCRTACTATATCAATTAGAGRRCYACATGTATATATATTTRYCKTRCCTAATATTTCTTCTCATCTATCTTWTGTTTTAAGCATATATATWTYTGTGTGTATGTGTATTYATMTCCASAAATGCCTTAGCCAATGAAAGCTAATCYCGATGTAGGAATGTTGGATTGCTAACATTTGACTATCTACTACTTTGATTGCGACTGATCTAGTTTCAARCCAACGAGACTTGAGCTCTAACTAGTTAATCGTGTATGAGTTATCAGATCCATAGGTCCTCCTTTTTAGGAGTAAATTATTGAAAACCTTCAACGAAATGTACATATAACTATGAGCTTTGGCAAAATAGATTGGAAATACTAGAGAAACATGCAAACACGGAATCTATTCATGAAACGAAGAATAAACTTTACTAAGTCAAGCAAGTTGAAAAGTGACATCAAATATCTAACTTAAATTAAGACATAAATATCTGAAAGCTATAGATTGATACAAAGTTAAAGAAAGTTGTATAAAAGTTAATTTAACAAAAAGTTTTGAATCGATGACAGTAATACGCATTAAGATAATGAAAATTTTGAATTAATTGACTTTGTGTGGATTGATTCGAATTTTTATCTTATATAGCTAGCCGAGAAAYATCTTGGTGTCTGTGTATAAAGTAAGCCAAAGCCACTTATCCACTTCCTTCGTCCACTTCTCATTGTCATCTCACATCCTCGAATTGTGCAAATTCGATAAGCAATGGCCTAAAATCTCGACTTGAATAATTCGCTTTGTGTTGTTAGAAAATAAAATAGGCCTTATGTTGAACTTCTGTCAATCAAAGGTTTCAAGGACCGATGTCGATCATGTTTCAGTTGATGGCATTATTGGGCTGTTRATTTTCTCCAAATATAAAATCCAGCGGGTGCCCTCATTTGTCTTCTACACTATTCAGCCAATTTTTTATGTCAATAATACGTATATTATGCTTTGATCAGTATAAAAATAATAATTAATAAAATACATGAAGCCTATCAAATACATATATGGCCTTGCACATTCAAAGGGTTGAGAATTGAGATTATGCAGGTTTGGTTCTCCTTTTTRTATTGTTTTAGATGATTCATAATTCACTTGATGAATTAATTCGAATTCGATTTGAATTGTTTTAGTATGTCTAACTCTTAATTAAAAAAAAAAAGACTTGGCTTAAATATCTTTTAACATTTACGATAACCGCACGAGCAAGTATGGTCTTTTACTATGGTCTTCCTATGTTTACCTAGGAATTCCCATCCACAATAAAATGAGGGAAAGAAAGAAGAGAAGGATGAAAGGTAAGAAAAAAGAGAGTGCACATAATCAAGCTGAATAAATCCCAAGAAGAAGTGAAGAGAAACAGAGAAAACATCGGACAAGTTTGAGAAGCCAGAATCCATGGAATTTCTTGATGATCTAAATTAACCTGATGCATGATATTTGATTTCAAAATCAATCAAATATGTCAAATTTACAATACAAAATTAATCAAAAAAAAATCAAAATTCCTTTTTAGTAATGAATATCAGCTCAAGGCAGCAAATCCACCACCCTTCATCATCTGTCTGAACTCCTTGTAGTTCACCATCCCATCTCCATCAACATCAACTTTCTTTATCATCTTCTTGCAGTCTTCAATGGTTCTTCCTTGTTTCAAACCAAGAGATGCCAGAACCGATCTCAACTCCTCCACCGTGATAAACCCATCTCCGTTTTGATCGAATACTTTAAAAGCTTCTCTCATGTCCTCCTCCTCGTCTCTTTCGTCCATTATTGTTTGATACAACGTCCCGAATTCGTCCATGTCTACGTACCCGTCGCCYTTCGTATCGATCTTCTCGATGATTTGCATGAGCTCTTTTTCCGGGATGAGGATGCCCAAGTTCTCTAACGAGTCGCTGAGCTCTTTTCTGGTAACCTTACCATCACCATTGTGATCGAACATTTGAAAAACTCGACGAAGCTCCGTTGGATCCATTCTTAATTTCTTGAATGAGCTAAAACCCTATACTATATAATTATAAGACTCTTAACTGTACGAGGTTATTGCTTGCAGGTGTGTGAAAGAATACAATGTAATTTCATGTCTGATTCATTCATATGTTAGGAATAGGAAGATCTGATGAAGAACAAGAAACAAAGAGCGAAGACGGAGGAAAGGAAATGATCATGGGGCAGGGGGGGTTATGGAAGGCCAAAATTTTGTTGAAATTGTTAGGCAAAACAGACAGAAATGGGATTTGGGAAAGAGCTATATATTAATGAGATGAAAGAAGGGGGAAGAAATTTGAGGATACCCATGAAACTGGTGAGATGAATGGTTGGAAACATTCTGCAATTTTGAGTGTTGGCTAGTTCCAAGAAAGGAGGAAATGCAAGCACGTGGAGTGGATTGCGCTATAGACGGCTAATGAGGCATGACTGCCGGATTATATGCATGAAAAATATTAAGACGTGAAGCTAACTCAACCATCAATTAGTTTGCCAAAGAGAAATTCCCCTGGTTCTGAAGGCTCAAGGAAGGGGTCTTTTTGTCCTTTTGTTTCTACTATTTGCATAAATTTTATTGAGATTACACCATTAACAGAATACCTACTATATCCCACAAAACCCTGCTCCTTGCCCCTTGTGAGTTTTTTAAAAGCTGTATGAGAGAAAGCAGGAAGCTTGTTTGTTCTATCTCTGTTGAGTTCGTGCTCTAGGAAGGCTCTCCGGGTCTCCAATTGATAAATTGATTTTAAGGAGTTAAAAAGGAACAGGTTGTGGACAGAGACAAATGGTCTTTGTGGGTTTCCATGTTCACATTATGCCTACATGATATTGGCAATTCCACGAATACAAGTTCAAGGTCTAATTAAACCACTGGAAAGCACGTCTTTGGAACATTTTGGGCATTTTGTGAAAGAATTCGCGTCTCTAATTCAAACCCCCAGCTTGGAGTGAAAATGAAGATTGGGATGCATTTGAATTCTGGCAAATAGGAAAGCCGCAGCCCTGCAATCCATGGGCGTGACGACTGCTGGGAAACTATTAGAAAGATTTGAAAATTTACACCACCATTTCTTGTGAAAGTCGGATTAAAAGTGAAGTTTTCTTCCAAGAATTGAATAAGACCAGGAGAATTGTAAATGTAATCCAATCATGTGCCCATCAACATCATGGCAAAATGTGATTTAATGGACGAGTTAATTGGATATCATAAATTTACTTTCGCAAACGAAGAAATTGCACCAAAACATGGGTAAGGTTTTGGGACAGAGTGCGTTTGCCAACACAATTTTCATCTTCTAAATAAAAAGATTCAAGAAAGGGSAATTTAGGTATTATCATGTACCAGWAGATAAAGGGCCTAAAAAATCAGGAGGAAGATCAGATTCAGGCGAGTGATACTGGCTTTTATTTCTTTCGCAAGTTTTTGAGTAAATTATTGACTGGATCGTATGTTTATCCAGATCCAACCAAGAAGCTGACTTGCTTTCTTTCTTCTGATACCTAAAATCATTTTCTTCCACAATGCAACAGATTATTAGACGTGTAGTAGAAACAAAACAAAAAGGATACAAGAGGGAGAAGCATGATGAGAGATGAGAGATTTCCTATTCTCGTTTACCCAGCTCCTGCTCTGCAAGTCTGAACGTTTTGGTCCTACAGGGAGGGACTGGTGGACGAGGAAGGCAGAAGAATAAATAGGGTTCTTGGGGTGAGAGAGAGGAGGCAGAAATTAGGGTTCTTCAACAACCCTCGGACTATCTTATTTGGATTGTTTGCTCAGCCTAAGGCCCATAATAGTTTGGGCCTTTAGTTTTCACAAAAGCTTTTCTCCCTTGTTTTGGATTGCAATGGAACAAGTGCCCAATGTGAGGCCRGTTAACTCGGGAGTTGCATTTAATTTGTGTGCAAGCAAAAAGAAGDGTTGAAAGGTTTACAAAAATATTCGCATCGTACCTTAACTAGTGATTAGTGAACAGAGATGCATAATAAAAAATATAGTAAGTAAATATACTAGAAAATTCCAACCATGAAAAAGTATAAACACAATRCCCCTACTGAGAATACATTCACCTTTTTAGTCAAAGGTGCTCCCAACCTAAATCAAACCAAGATAAATCCATTGCGGKGGRAGCAATTCTAACTTGTAAAATTTGACGTTTCGGCTAGTAATTGTACATGGAGAAGGGATTTATTTGTTTTAATCTGGCCGCTTGTCTGACAGCAAAATTGGCAGTGTAGCTTTACTTCTTAATGTACATACAAATAGATTCTGGCTGGTGAAGAAGCTCAGGTGCTTAAAGCATATTCGTAGATGTACCAGTCCAAAATCGGAATTGTAACTTCATTCATGAAAATAGTAGCAGGGGTTAAACGAGCCTCCCCAAAAAGGTTACCCTATCAATCTCCAATGACAAGATTAAACAGTCCAAGGGAGTCTGGAGTTGGGACAGACATGAGCTGGGATCAGAAACACACAAACTCACACTGTGATTTCATCTAATCCAAAACCATTTAACATGGTAGTCAAAACTTCTCTGTATGCATCATGTACTGGTAGAGTATAACAAGAAGGTTTTCTTACTTTTGGCTTTCACAAACAACTGAATGTAGGACAATAATGCTTCCTTTTGGGGGTTCATTTCGAATTTGAAATGCAATAAAACCCATACATCACATACGCAAACAAATATCTTAGGAGTCTTAGACCATACAATCGGCTGCAAATAAGAGGCCATCTTCAGCATAAGTTACTAACGCTGACGAGAAAAAAATGTGCTTTCACTTGTCACAAAGAGGACAATTTTTTTCTTTATTACTATGGTCTTCAAGAAAGCTAACATGTAAAACTGATTATATCTGGTTCGCTTATTTTTGACTGTCATCTTCATGCAACTGCATGTACTTTTGAAGACATTACTGATGTGCAATCCAGTCCCACATGAGTGGGAAGAGACACYGGGAGATGCTTGTACTTGTATTTACAAGTTCAGAGCCAATCAGTTTCCTGCTATCTCATAGTACTTAAATCTCATTGCAGATCTGTTGAAGAATTTTCAACCCAATCCTGAGATTCTAGTCTGAGCAAACCAAATTAACGCACAGTATAAAACTTTTACTTTTGCAGGTTTTACCAGAAATGCTGCCAAGCAACATGTTGCAATAATCAAAAGATCAAAAGAAAACAACCCCGTTTATTAGAGCAAGAACCAGCAATCGAGCCATGTATAATAACACTTTCCGTTACTTGACAATCTCTCATGTTCCATATTTTATCTATAGATATTACAACATTATCAAATCTAGTCTAACCACCCTTGCGCACAGCAAATAGAGAACTTAATTTGTAGCAAAAGGTAGTTTTTTGTAATGGTCTTGGAACACAAATCACCAGAATGATCATTCGTTGGGGGGCTACACTTCTCAAAAGGCTTTTTTTTTTTTTTTTTTTTTRCCCTTCAGAAGGATAGGAAAACAGATCAACAGAAATGAAAAGGAGCCGATATGGTCATGATGAATTGATAAACAACGGATGGAAGAAAATGAGGAGAACTATCACAGTCAATGTCCATTTAGTTGTGCAATGGACAATGGCTTTCACCACTGGAAAGCTAAATATCTCATGACCAAAAGTACCAACCACTTTTTGTTGGATGCAAAGCAAAGACTTGAAAAGAACAATTAYCACACTCACATGTTTGGTTAGTATAAATGCTTTGATTTGATCACAACTCTCCAGAATTAGCTAAGTTTTGTTARACACAAGTACTTAGAGTTAGATTGAACAAAATCTATCCCCATTCCGTAGCTAAAAAGATCATGAAGGAAAAAAGGATAAAGAMTACAGTTAACACCCTTCTAATCCTAGAAGAAGCCTAACAAGTCATATAAAGCTAACTGGTTCTCCATGACAAACAAAGTCAGAAGTAGGAATACAAAGGGTTCTAAGAGAATTGTGTGGGAAAGTATGAATGCATAAGATGATTTCAAGTAATACTCGGAACATCAATTTTCAGTCAATCTAAACCAAATAGAKACATCAATTTATAACACTGATAGAAAGAAATCTCAACTTAAAAGTACACACAGATGTGCAGAAAAATTATTATGGAAAAGGGAAAAAGGAGAAGCAGCCTTGGAACTCCATTTCATAGGTTAACCTTACAGAACAACTGCTCAACTGAAAATCGACGGCAATGCGCTTATGGAATATCCCATGGCTTCGGCTCAGGCACAGCAACAACCATCCCGTCGAGCTCCCGAGTCAGAATCACCTGGCACCCAAGCCGAGAGTGCTTGTTCAAAACCCTATTCCTAGAATTCCTCTTGAGAACATACTGCTCGTCATAAGTCGGRGGGGGCAGCTTCTCAAGCCATTCTTGAGCGATGTGGACCTCACACTCGGCTGAGCAGGCGTCAATTTCCTCTAACCGATGCGAAGCGGGGTCGATTAAGCCGGAGTTAGCCAAAGCCCTCAGAAGAGTCTGGCCCGAGAGTCCCATAATCATCCTCTTTTGGCCATCAGGGTCGATTGCAGAGAGCTTCACAATACGATCAAGGACTTTCGCAGAGGACGATGAAAGAGAGGCAGAAGAACGGGATATTATGGCTCGGGAGGAGATGGACAGGGAAGGGTTTTTGGAGATTTGAGAGGCCAATCTCTGCAGACTTGAGATCGCCATTGGCTGAATGTTGAGGGAGTTTCGAGGGTTTCAAAAGGGAACGACGAGATTTGTGATGCAATGGAGAGAGCGCAAGTTGTCATTTTCACAGCAGTGAAAATTTTGGGAAAATGACCTTTTCCGTTCTTACTATTACGCCAAGGAAATTACCAAAAAATTGAAGAAAAAAGGGAAAAAGAAAAAGGCCTTCGTATCTTTATAGGTTAGTAACGAATGTGGTTATTTGTTATTGAGCCAAGTTAATCACTTAATGTATTGGAAAAAGAATGTCTCTAAAATATATTATTAAATTATCAAACTACATATTTATATCATTTCAATAGATTTTTTAAATAATCAAAATATTCTCGATTAACTTAATTATCTATTCTCTAATCAATAGTGAAGGTATCAAAAATTTTTTTTTCTCTCTCTCTCCTTTCTCAACAAAACTCACAATATCTTCTTTCTTTCTTTTCATTTCACCACTTTAAACCATAAGTTTTCTTCTTCTCCATTTCGCTGTTGAAGACCAAAGCAGGAAGAAGTCATACCATTGTGAAGAAAAATGACTACATATGTTGAGTTATGTGAAACCATTCGAGAGGGACTGCATATACATGCTGGGGTAAATAACTACATATGAAAAGTATGGTGTCTAAAAATTCTAACTTTTCAATTTCACCAATGAAATGAATTGTGATTATAATATGAAATGAGACATTATTATAGACATTTTAAAATATTTGGTTGTTGTTATAAACATATACACCTAAAGTTTGCAAGTTCTTTGACAAAACATCCTTTTGTTTACTTATATTAATTAATTCAAAGGCAACATGTTCCTATTGTATAAAATTTGGATCATAAAATTGAGCTGCTGTTATAGACATTTAATAAAGATGGACCACTATTATGAACATATAGACCACAAATTTTCAAGATTTTTGACCAAATATATTTTTTTACTTATAAGAATTACATATTTGATGGAATAAAGGACTAGSTGTGACCTATACATTTTTAACATTGAGATTACACATACACATAACTTATATGTGCAAATTCAGAATAAGTGAACTAATATTGTTTTATGATTAAGTAATATGCAAGTAATAATTGTAACAATCTAACATTCTTTGTAACATTAAAATGTTATTAATCACTAAAAATCACTAGAAATAATGCAAATCATTTTATTTTTATCATAATAGTATGACATAACTATTATAGACATTTCATGAAAGTGGGCTACTCTTATAAATATATAACCTTAACTTTGCAAATTCTTGACCAAATATCTTTTTTTTTTTCCTTACCTTATAAGAATTAATTCAAAGACAAATCATCCAATTGTACGAAGTTCGTCTCATAACATTGAGCCACTATTATATAGACATTTAAAAATCTTGAGTAAATATTTATATAAAAATATACAAATCATAATCTACGGATCCAATCTTCAACAAAWCCTAATATATATAAACCTTGATATATGGGTCAAGAATCTTGAGCAAATATTTTTGCTACCATATTTATCCTTTATATCTTCATCATCTTTGGATCAACCAAATTCAAGTCTAATCCAGATAGAGATTCAAGTGTAATCCTTCATAGGAAATTTTTGCTCCTAAGTTAATGAACATATATWGCAATTCACGATGATCATCGTCTAAAGCATCTACTACATCATCTATCTTTTACGAAGTGCACCGGGTTAGTGATAATGACCGTAAAATTTTTAGTTGGATCGATAATGTATTCCATTCCTSTAAAAATAAGAAATTATACATTCGATTGAAAATTTTGCAACTGTAGTCCTTTRGGCTCATCACAGATGACTGCCTTAATAGACATGTGGTATGTTTACCACCGTAGAATGCTATGATGCACTTATACAACATAAATTTGCAAAAATAATTTTTTTATTTACTGAATAATTAAGGCAAATTAATATCATTCCAATTGCTTGGTACACGTCTACCATAGCTAGCAACCCTTATAGATGTCTACAACATTGAGCTGTTGAAATGCACAGATAAAACATAAATTTACAAAATATTCAAAAAATACACATATATTTTTACTAAATTGGAATTCGAATAAAGCAAAATATTTGCAATCCTACGAAATATTGGTGACCTCAAAAGGTRTATCACGATGGCCTTATATGATGAATCTAGGTAAGACATCTCACCACAGCTGCCCCTAATATATTATCATGTTTACAACAGTGAGATGTTGTTGCTGAACATTTACAATATAAGTTTGTAAAAAATTTAAACACATATTTTTTTTAATGAATTATAATTAAGACAAATTAAAAATCTTTGTCATTATAGTCCTTTTGGCTCATCACGTAAATTCACAATGGTAGATATGTCTATCATGGTAGCCTGTGGTAATGGAGATATTCAAATATTATCAAAAGAGCTTAATTTGTATTAACTCTCATTCAGTAAAAAAAAAATCTATTTTTAATGATATCTTGAATTTTTATATTGTATAAGTTCATCACAACAGGCRATCGTGATAYACATYTCYACCCTGGTGAGCTGTTGTGATAAACATATATAACATAAATATGCAAGTTATCGTTAAAAAGAAATTGTTGTTATTGGATTAGAATTAATACAAATAAAAATGATTTGATATTACTAAAATATTTGCATCACAAAAGGTTACCGTGATAGACATGTCTATCATAATGCTCACTAATATAACATCAAAATAAAAGTTTTATTTTCGAACACATTCTTYTTTTGGCAAAAATAAATTATATTTATTACGATATCACGATATATATCACAATTTTACATGTAAAGTGAAGTTTTTATCTTTCATGATGGAGGTTAAGATATCTAAGTACTTCGCTAAGTTTGAGATGATGCAAAGTCRCGTAAGAGACGTTAGTCATAGTGATGAAAAATGTGAAAAASTGGAATTGAAAYAGAGAAGATSAAGAAGAGAGAAGTATGTAGCGCTATTTCTAAAATATGYGAGAGTGCAAGACGTTAGTCATAGTGGTAAAAATYAAAACTCACGTGAATGYGAGTGTAAAATTGAAACGTTATGTTGAAGTGAACTAAGAATATAAATGTAAATTGATTATTTATTAGGTAAAAATAATATTTGTTGGGCTKTTTATTCCCTTATTTTTTGATKTTTTACACAAAYTTTTCTTGTGAGTGTACCTTTTACCCATATTTTCCATAATAAAGTATTTCTCAAAAAAATATTATTTTTGTGTCAATTACTTATTCAAAATGATGAGTGAATCAATTTATTGATCAGAATCACAAGGGATTTATTAAGGAGTTAATTGTGATTGAAATAATAATTGCATTGATATTATTTTATTCAAATTTTATAATTGATGTCATAGAGATRGATATTATTTGGTTCAAATCAACATTAGTAATTAAAATTATTCAAAATTTTAATTTTATCACTACCAATTAATGTATTAATTTTTTATTAAAATTAAAATTTTCTATTTTTTTAAAAATTAACATAATATTCAACTTCAACATTAAAAAATAATTTCTTTTTAAAAATTTAACAAAATAATTTTTTTAAAACTTAAATTCAATCCCAACATTAAAAATAAAGCTTCTTTGTTCTTTTCAAAAAATTGACATTAAATTCAATCCGACAAAAATATGTATATTTTTTTTACAAAAAAGAATTCCAAATTTTGATTCATGAATATGAGTCAATTGGGATTAGTGGGGTAAGCGGTGGAATGTGTGATAGTAAATTATAGAATAATCAATATGTGAGAAAAGCCCTTGCYCGAGCAGAGCAGTGGTGGACGAAGCGGGAGCAAGGATATTAGTTGAGAAATTAAATTGATGCTTTTTTTTSCCCTTAATTGACATTACATATATTTTCATAGGTAAATTATCAAGAATTCTATAAAAATAAGTCTCAACTAAAAGATGTACGAGAATTTTTTWAAATATTTTTCCTCTATTTCTAAGTTGTTAGACTCCCAGAAAAAGGAAAAATTYAAGAGATTACCAAAGTTTCAAATATTTATGACTAGTTTAACATTTTGTTTTTTTTAATGATTATATTTTTTCAAGCAGTGTATGTAACCAGAAAGTTAGTAGAAATGAACAGATGAAAAATTGCATAACAAGTGAACCCAAAATTGCGCAATGAATCTGATACATTGCTACACAGGTAAAACTGGCACATACATTTTGCTTTTCCTTTTAGACTTGCATTGCATGCTTCATCTCCTACCACAAAAGCTCATAATATTTCATCAATAATTTAGTATCCAATTGAAAAGAAAATAAAGAAGGCAACAYCTATGAGATTAGGCCATCGGTTTTGTTTTGGGGTGATTGATTCCCTCAATGCATTTCAATGTATCATGAAAGGAAAACTCATCATTCAGCAGAGCTATGGAGACGCAGCTCCTCCTCGTTCAGCAATTTCAGTTCAACTCTTTAGTCGCTCAGAAATCGACCCGAGTGAGTCTCCTGCATCTTCTGGTTCTGTGTGTTTGAGTCTTGTTTAACTTTTGTTTTTGACAGACACTGGAAAAGGAAAATTAAGTGAAAATGCACACCTGAAACGTGGAAAGAGCACCAAGAACAAGCTTGATGAGGTGAAAACAATTACGTATGAATTGGAGTTCAATGTAGATGAAGGTTTTGGAATTCCAGGAGCATTTGTCATTAGAAACCAGCACAAGCTGAAGTTCTTTCTTGAATCCTTGACTCTCGAAGTTCCAGATGAGCAGACAATCCATTTTGGGTGCAACTCCTGGGTTTATCCCATCCATTTGACAGGCAAAGATCGATTCTTCTTTTCTAACATTGTAAGTTGCCTCACTGATATGGTATGTTTCGTTATTTCCATGCAATAAAGCAGCCATGACATCTTACTCTCATGTGTAAGTGTTACCTCCCAAATGAAACGCCAAAGGGTCTAGCAGAACTTAGGAAGGAGGAGCTCTTAAGTTTGAGAGGAGATGGAACRGGGGAGAGAAAGGAATGGGATCGAATCTATGACTATGATTGTTATGATGACCTTGGTGATCCGAGTAAAGGCCCAGACTATGAGAGGCCAACCTTAGGTGGTTCTGACATGTATCCCTATCCTCGCCGTGGAAGAACTGGTCGCCCCCCCTGTAACCATGGCAACTGCGACTTCTTTTCGGGTAAGAAGAACCACGGGAACTATGTATCATCCTTTATAATAACTTTTCAGTTCAAGATTTGTCTGACAGTGAAGAGCTGGTTTAGATTTTCAAACTGAGAATCTACGAGTGTRACTCGACGTATACGTTCCGCCTGATGAGAGAATGACTCCTCGAAAACTGGCTGAGTTGATCGCAAATACTATTGAGGCTGCTGTGCATTTCGTCATTCCTGAGGCAAAAACCATGTTCGAGGGAGAATCGAGTCACTTCCAGTCTTTTGCTGAGATAAAAGCTTTATTTACCAGAAAGAGAAGCCAAGCAGAGGGAGAAAGGGTGGTAAATCAATTGAAAGGTCTAGTGCCTGATGATGTTTTCAAGATCATCAAACGTTTAATCAAAGAAAGCTCTGCAAAATTTCCATTACCACAAATTGTTCAAGGTAAGTATGTTTACCTGCTTTCAGGAAAACTGCTTCAAATTTTCACATCTTTCAGTCCTTGCGCCTCTTCAGGGAACGAATTTGCATGGAAAGACGATCAAGAATTTGGACGGCAGATGCTTGCAGGAATTCATCCCAATGTAATACAGTGTTTGCAGGTAAATTTTTTAATACCATCTTGCTCTCTCCCCCTCCACAGACTACTTATCGATTCCTTATGCAGTGCTTCCCACCGAAAAGCAGATATGGAGTTGAGAGTTCAATAAAGTCATCCCACATAGAAAATAGCCTTGATGGTCTGACTCTCGAAGAGGTAACTTTATCATGCTTTGCGCTTCCACTCCCTTGAAACGCCTTAAAACAAAAATACACTGGATGCATTACTCCCCTTCCTGATATAAAGGAGCCAAAAAGAGACAATTGCAGTTCTCAGCAACTGCTTCTATCACAAGGTACTAAACAGACCTCCCATGCAATACTACCATCTGAAACCTTTGGCTTTCGCGGACTCATATGGAGATATGGAAGTAAGAGGGCGCTGAAAACTAGTACAACTTACAGTACAGATTAAAATGTAAATGGTCACTGATGCATAATTGTATTCTTACTGTTTCACTCCAGCATAATACACAGCCCTGACTCTACAGATTCTCATCCAAATGATCTCAGAAAGAAACTCTTTAATGCAGTAGACCATAGCTTTATTGACTTCTAAATTCCATTACAGGCAATGACTAAACAGAGGATTTTCATCTTGGATCACCATGATTATCTTATGCCATTTTTGGATAGAATAATCACAGACGGCATATGTGCTTATGCATCCCGAACTCTGCTATTCTTGAGAAATGATGCAACACTAAAGCCACTGGCAATAGAACTGAGTTTGCCCGGTTATTCACCTGCTGAGGAGATTAACTGGGTGTTTTGTCCAGCAGCAGATGGGACTGAGGCAGCTCTATGGCAGCTTGCTAAAGCTCATGTAGCAGTCAATGACTCAGGTTACCATCAACTAATTAACCACTGGTGAGTTTGAAAACCATCTGACATATTTACTTTAATTGAACTGCTATTTTATAGTTGGAAATTTCATCGATGCCCTCAATAAATGGGAAAATTCTTAGGTAGACCTAACTAGTCCTTGTGAACTACTAGACTTAGTTTTATTATCTGCATTACCTAGACYGTATGACATTTAAAAGCCAATCTTYCCCAGACAAAATATTGTCACATCACATGCCTGATACAGAGAAAAGTTTCCACAGGTATTAAAGTTACCGAAAGTAAGTTCTCTTAACATTAAAAACAAACAGATCTTTTAGAAAACATGTAAATATTTCTGACTACTCTTCTCCTCATGTCTATTTTACTAGTTTTCCTCCATGACCGGGATGTCTCAATGGTTTGAAATCTAACTAAATTTCCTTATTCATATTCCATATCCACCAAAACAACAATAATAACAATAATAAAGTACACTCATCTTCAAGTACATATATGACAGGTTAAAAGCTCATGCAACAGTTGAACCTTTTGTCATTGCCACTAGAAGACATTTGAGTGCAATGCATCCAATTCACCAGCTACTAGATCCTCACTTCAAAGATACCATGCACATAAATGKATTGGCCAGGAACATGATCATAAACTCTGGAGGGGTCATGGAGAAGATATTATTTACTGGTAAAATCTCAATGGAGTTGTCTTCTACCCTCTATAAAGACTGGAGATTTGATGAACAAGGCCTCCCTGCAGACCTAATCAAGAGGTACTTATCAGTGATTCCACTTACTTTCTGAAGATATATTCTCTCTGCAAGTGCAGGAGAAAGCCCACATACTCAAAACAAGAATAACTTGAAGCAAACAAAAGATAATAACAATAAAATATCAAGCTTACTGGCATTTCACAAGGGCAACGTCAAAAAACAGGAAAATGGATAATTGCAATGGTAGCAAATTAAGCTAATCTTGCTATTTGACTAATTAAATTATTTTTTCCCCCTCTAATAGAAAATATTAATGCTTTTTTGAGATATTGCAAACTTACTCTGCAACGAAACTTATGAAGAAGAAGAGCACTATGCCTTCTGAAATATTTAGAATCAATAATTGTTGAACAGCTCATGTCAAATTGTTATAGTCATAATTATGTCAACTCAAAAAGCAACAGCTCATACGATACTGATGGTTCCATTTAGACATCAAGTTTGAGAAATAGGTAACATACCATCTTGATGTAAGTGAATAATACAAACACTAAACTACACATGCTTGAGTTTACAGATTAAAGTAGAAGGATTAAAGAAGGGGCAGGAGGGCAAAAAGAATCTCCGGAGTCGAGATTGATTATAGTTCTCCTTCCTATAAAGAAGTAACCAGAAAGAAAAACTAAATCTATTCTCTTCCACATGAAAATGAACTGCAGATGCATGGCTCTGTGCGATGCAGATAAGCCAGCTGGTGTGCAACTTCTGTTTGAGGACTACCCTTATGGAGCTGATGGACTGGAAATATGGATCACAATTAAGAGATGGGTAGCAGACTTCTGTTCATACTTCTACAAACATGATGATTGCTTAACATCTGACAATGAGATACAAGAATGGTGGTCTGAGATCCGATATGTGGGGCATGGAGATAAAAGCAATGATACATGGTACCCAATGACAACTCTCTGCGACCTGATAGAAGCTTTGACAACTCTGGTATGGATAGTAACAGCTTTTCATGCTTCAGTAAGCCTCGGACAATATGCATATGCAGGTTACCCACCAAATCGACCTACATTATGTCGAAATTTTATTCCAGAAGAAGGGACTACAGAGTTTGCCGAGTTTCTCAGAGATCCAGATACTTATTACCTCAAAATGTTGCCTGAAAGGTTTGAGGTGACCCTAACTATAGCTTTTTTAGAGGTTCTCTCAAGGAAAACATCAAACGAAGTGTACTTGGGTCAACAGCATTCATCAAGTTGGATAGGTGATCAATGGATAGAGCAGAGGCTTAAGCAATTCTCTGATGAACTTAATGAGGTGGGAAAGAGAGTCAAGAAGAGAAACAGAGATCCCAAGTTCAAGAACAGAGAGGGACCTGCTAAGATTCCTTATGAATTCCTTTACCCTGGTAGAATAGATACTGAACATGGAGATGGACTCACAGGAAAAGGGATCCTAGCTAGTGTTGCTATATGACAAGTTTAGGATAGTATATATGTTTGCTTATGTGCCCGAATGTGTTTGTAATCAAATATAAATAAGATATTTGAGCATCAATTTGCATATGCAAACAGATTTGTTATATAGTGCTTTTTAGTAATATTACGGCAATGCATGGTACTCTGATTATGTTGCAGTACTCTCTCAAGTGTCTAGTGAGTAGTACAACCATGGAAAACTATTATCACCATCAATCAATTATCAAAGTATAATTCACCAGTAAGAATTTTGTGAGTGTTATTCCAATACCAATTCATTGATGTGTAGCGCAGTTAGTGGATTGACAGATTACCACTATCAATATGATGCATATACCTTAAAGTTATACTGCTCAATATTTCCTGCATAATGCACGTAAAATGTTCTCCAGACACAAAATAGATGGACCAAGCCAGCAGTTGGAGTATTAGAAATTAACTGTAAAACTACAGGCGTTCAGACCAAAACAGAAACAATAGCAAAAGCAATCTTTACAGCATAACAAGAGGTAGAAGGATGAATCTCCTTTTGTTCACAAGTCTTGTCAAAATTTTCTCCTTCTGCATCYAACAATATCATGTAACCAACCAACAAACTTTTAAGGTKGATGRATAAATTCAGGCACTTATATAGAAGCTATGTTGTTACAGTACATCAATTAGGTGCTTCACGCTGAATCCTAATAGAACTAGAACTTTCATAATTGCACTTGTCGGCAGGAGCAACCTGTCTTAGGTGGTTTAGAGCCAATACTTAAAATAGCCAGAAATTTTTAAATGGGCTTATGGAAAAGATTGACCTGTCCACAAGCTTAATTCTCTCTATCTGGTATGTTACACCTCACACCGCTGCACAGCAAATGGCGCTGGATCAACTTTCCAAGGATTGCCCAACACCATATCAGCAATCATTTCAGCAGTTCCTGGAGCCTGGTAAATAAGCTTTTGTTATTCCTTTTCCAAGAAGGGACAAGCTTTTTTATTATGTAATTARTTCACGATGGCTTTCTCTGAACAAGAGAAGATGAGGAAAGAAGTTGAAGATTACCAATGTTAGTCCTTCGCCTTCATGCCCAGCAGCAATAAACAAGTTTGAGCATCCAGGGACAGTCCCAATCATAGGRTTCCCATCAGGCACTGAAACAATATGGGATATATGTGATTGATAGGTCATAATAACCCATATATCTCAGTTAATGCTTTTACATAAGAACCCAAAGTCCCTTTTTTTTGCACTTACTGTAAGGTCTCAGTCCTACTCTGACAGATCTGCTTTTCTTCAAATCTTCAATAGACGTTTTCTTTAGGGCAGGAAAGAACTCTGATGCCCTCTCCCATATGCGGTTAACAATAGACTCATCTATATCTGTGCTAAACCCAACAAGCTGCCGACTGCTTCCTGTAATAAAGATCGCAGATGAGAAAATGCATACTCGCATCTTAACTAAACCAAAGAAGTTTCTCTTTTATTCTTACCAAACTAAATAAAAAATAACATCCTGATCTTTTGGTTAACATGTCAGAAAATACACACACAATATATAATAGATAATCCTAGATGAAAAGTTACCAAGAATAAGGCTTTCTCCAGATGTATCCATGGTGGCTGTCATTGAAACAGATGTAGCTTGAGCATCATAAACAAAGTCATGACTGGAAGCAGAGGATTGGAGAGTTGCTGATTGATGATTAACATATCCCACCTCCATAAGAGCATGGTTTAGTTTMAAGGACTTAAAATTCTCAATCACAAGCAAGTGACCCTGTTATACAGATCAGAAAGTCTTCACTTTCTACAACAAATTCTGAAAGGACAAACTATGGGTAKATCAGCTACATAGAACATTGAGTAGCACATTTTATCCAACAGGTCAGTTTAGTGAATTRCATCAAGTCCGGGTAATACACAACTTGACCATCAGAAACCAAACTCTACAGCAGAATATTCAACCATTGGATCTCCATTAGTCTAATTTCGTGCCAATATCAGAATTAGCAACAAAGAAACTAAGTGAAAGATCAGGACATATGAAATGCCAGTGAATAATTTTGTTTTAATCCAAGTTGATATAACATGGAAATACTGATATCAAGGATCCCCAGTCCCCTTCATTACAATTATACATCTTGAATGCAGTAGATTTACTGTCCTTCCTCCAGCTGGGGTCTACCATAGACATCTGAAGTCTTGGATTTTCAATTCTTAGGCCTATGGCATGAAATGGAAAAAGTTTATATGAATCTGATTTGAATGCTATCATAAAAGAGAATGACTTATGAGCGCAACGTGTCAGAGAGCAGAGCAGATAACAATTTCTCCCTTTCAACCAAAGCATTCTCTTGAACACTGGAACTTTCTTAATTGTAAGACACATGTGCATCCAACATTCYTACAAAGAATCCAGATATCACACAATGTGCTTATACATGTACTTTTCTTCAGGTTTCTTTCTTTTTCATCAGTTTGCTTCATTATTTTCTTCTGTTATGTAGGTTGACATGTAGCACAAAAGTACATAAAATATCTCATACCCAATAGAGAATTACGAGAAAAACATATTCTCCATGCTGATTGCCTTAATCAGCATGTTTTCAAAATCTTGGGATATGTACGAAAAACCTATACCATGAAGAAACTTGGGAAGAGAAAATTAACATATTTGACAGGCAATATGTTTTATTACATCCAAAAACATGATACATTTGGAATATGAAATGACTCTATCTTCCAAACCTCACCTTTCGAGGCTTTACTGGAATATCCAGTTCAATATCTGAATCTCGAATSAGATTATGCATCAAAGATCCACTCCAACAACCAGCTGCAACTATCACAGCCTTCTTACAGCAAATGGTACTCTTGAAAGTCTCAACGGCTTCAACCTCCCCATTGCTACTAGATCTAAACATAGGATCACAGATACATAACAATGGCATAGTTACTCTTAATCGACATTATTGCATGTACATACAAATAAACAATAACCAAATTTAGCACAAAGTATATGGAAGATGATAAAATCAATTATGAAACCTCAGTAGACTGGTTGCTGGCTCATGATAAAACTCAGCATATCTCCCTTCAACAGCATAATGCCTGTTAACCTATTAAAGAACYGTTTCCATGACTTATGCAAATGGGTGACAGATTCTAAATACACAAGATAAAAATAGGACCACTTCTCAAGCAAGGAAGAGTATCAGTGAAGGTACCTTCTCAATAAATTCAACTGCACATTGAGCATCCAATTGGTAGTCATCAGGTAAGAAAGCTGCCCCAGCTTCCTTTCCAAGCATAAGGGCGGGCTCTTTCAACAGCAAATCTTGGCTCGACAAAAACTCTACTTCCGATCCAGCATCACATAGTTGCCAAGCCTTCCTCCACAACAAGGCACACTCTTCTTCTGTTTTACCAACTAATAAGCTTCCTGTTGGCACATTCGCAAATTTCAAATAGTTTTCAAGAGATAAAATTCTGCTATGCATGGCTTGCCAACTTTTTACAGTTTCTAGAAGTCAGTCCATACAAGTGTGTAAAACTAACCTTTTGAATGTCAAGTCTGAAAGTGTATAACAGAGAGAGTAGAAGTTAATGTTTACAAGAAAAGACCAAGAAACCTACTAACAAACTTCCACAGAAACTAAAAGATCATRGCAGAATATGCAGCAATTTTGTAAATGTAATGAATGASGATTCCTRAAGGAGCACTCCAGTTAGATCTAATATGTCATTGAACCTCAAAATTCTCTAATCACATAAAACAGTGAAACCAGCGCATGACCTGMGTAAAAAACTAGCCTTCCTTTAAGTTATCAATAGTTTTATACCCATTATACTGAGCATATACACAGAAATTCAATGGAATGAGACAATGAGCAGTAAGAGGAAAAGAAATGTCCAATGTTGCTAAAAGCGGAAACAGAAAATAATTCGCTGCACTGCCACACTTAAGTCACTTTTGTCGGGAGATAAGGAAGGGCCCTACCAGTTTTCTTCCAACCAAGAATTTCTGAAGGATCCAGGCCCTGCTGTTGCATGCTCTCAGCCAGATTCTCCCACAGTTTGTGGCTTCTGGTGGTTAGCTCCCATTTCTCGTTTCCTGGTGTCTTGTTTATCCTCCATATGTAACCTTGCCCTAGAACCAGCTCAAAGGCCAAAGAAYACGAAGACATCCTACAAGCAATCAGGATTTAGGGAAAACAATAGAAAAGCATACTAAATATTTCTTCAGTTGCTTCATTAAACTATTACCCTATCAAATGAAAGCTGTACTTATGGTTGCTTATTTTTCTACTTATACATACATACATATATTATATACAGAGAGGAAAAGGGAGAGAGGGACTAAATCCACACCCCTCATCATAAATCCACACCCCTACAAGAGTACCCTTCTTCCCCATTCTGAAAAGCCTTTGCTTCCTTTGCTCCCTAGAACAGAATATGTCWTGATATTGTTCCTGCTTTGATATTTTTAGCAATGCGAAAGAAATCAAAAAGAATTCCTAGCTATCCATAGCATCTTAATTTTGTGTCAATAAGAATGCATTTCTTCCCATTTTGTTGCTAAATTTACAGATTCCCACAAATTTTTGCATTGTTCTTTTGTTACCTATCCGTGACTCCAGTTTCCTCAAAGGACCTACCACATGTTGTTCAATATCTGAGTTGAATTTGCTTTTAATGCGAAGAAAAGTTAGAATTGCACACAATCAAAATCTTATAAATTTTAACACAATTASAATGAATTATAGTGATGCGATTGGACAATAAAAGAATTTTAGAAGTGGAGCTAAATTAATGCAGTAAAATTGCAGGCATTTGCATGAAACATTCATTCACATTCATGTTTGCTCAAGTTTGTTTTATTTTCTTTCGACATAAATCCAGGAGGAGAAGGGTAATCTTTTCAAAATACTAGATATTAAATGATAAGGGCATTGATTTAGCCCCTCTTACATATGTTTGTGTTTTAACTTATTGTTTTTTTCGGGGGAGCGAAGGGAAGAGCACTTCAGCAACCTTCCAAAACTTTTCAATGCTATGAAACTATGTTAGAAGAAAGTGTATTCTTTGGGAAGGCCCAGTATCAATAAGCCATGATCGGTGTATAAGACATAGTTACACACTCCAAAAAGAAACAGAATTGAAGTATATGATACTAGGCATGCCTTCAACAGTTGCAGAAGGTTGCTGAAACCGCACAAGAGCATCTTAAAGTGTTTAAACTTCTTTAAAATATGTATCTTGGATCACACTACGGTCAACACTATACGTTCCAAATGACAATCTTAGTAGATAATCATCCTGAAGCTGTTACTGTTACTCATAGGACCAGCAATTAACTAACTCAAGCAGAAAGAAGATTCCTAAAGCTAATATAGGCTCATATTGAGAGAATAGCTCAGGAAGTGCAACAAGTCCTACACAAAAACAGCTAAAGCAGAAAACTTTTGTGTGATTCACATTCGACAATAATTATGAAATGACGTGAGCAAGCATGAACATACTGTGAAGAAGTAGAGTTTGTGTACCTGCACCAGTAGCACCAGAACAAGGTACTGCAGCATCGAGGACAGCGACGGAGAGATTCGACCCCAGGAGAAATTGCCGAGCGATGGACAACCCTATTATTCCAGCACCAATTATCACCACATCGAATGAATGCGATGTAGTAGCCCGGTCCATAGCTGAAACACGAAACTCTCCAAGCCGATTCCTATGAGACTTAATCGCTGAAGCTGGATGTAACAGAAGTTTAATATCAGTATCAAGAACTTTCCCGCCATAGAAGCTCGTATTGGAGATCAAACGATGATATAAACGTTGGCAGGGAGGACGCCAAACGACACAGTCGCTGCTGACAGGGTTTCCAGTGATTTTCAGATTGA
>MEJB01000001.1:5004410-5029611 GCA_001752375.1 Rhazya stricta | reverse complement strand
GAGGAAGGAAGTACGACTAGACAATGATTTCGTATTTTGCTTTTATATTTTGAATTTAATTTTCATCAACTCACGTGTAATAAATAATAAATGAATATATTTGCCCCAAGAAATCCATTCATACAAAAAAATAAAAAAATAAAAAAATAAAAAAATCAATTACCGGAAGGCTAACAATGGACACCAAACCCGTCAAGACTCGACTCAGATACAAATTCATTGCCAAAAGATTATGTATGAAACCTAATAAATSCATTTTAGAGGTGGTTCTCTTAAACTTAAAATTAGTTATGTATTTTTTATAATAAAAAATTAAAAATTACTGATTTTAAATTTTAAGAGAACAACCTCTTTAAGTTGGATGACATATAAACTGTGTATAACAGACGGCCTCTTACAGCACCTGTAACTCCACTAGGCCCTAGATACAAGAAAGAACACAGCTCTCTATAGGACCATGACCAGAAGTACAGAGCTAGTGGAGCTCCCTGCAGGGTGCCATCTGCAATCCCTGTCCTACTGAAAGTATCGTTTCCAGGTGTTTCATATTGTTACTCTAAAGCCAGCAACAGAAAGCTCACAGTTGCAGTAGATGGAGTCTCCCACCATTGATGCAAAAAACTGTACCAGGTGGTCAAACCAGTAAGATCAAGAAGCATTGTTAATCTGATTGCCTTGACCAGACTCGATCAAGAACTGGTCTTCTCTCCTTGCAGATTTAATCTCTTCAACCACAGCCAGACTGCAGTGAACCAATCAAACTGGCTCTTTTCTAGTAGTCCAGATCAATATTTTGGGTTCACCAGTCCAACCTCCATCCACAAATACAAGACAGGAATGATATCATTACGTCTTACAAGTCATCAAGATTGATCATTTCACCACTGTTCCAGTAGACTAAAGGTAAATCCTCGTTCAGGTCTGCTTCTGAAAGCTCTCCAGTTTTCTCCAAGGCTTTGTCTAAGGCATCTGCTATATTAGATTCCCATAAACCCCATTCGCAGACTCTTCTATAAGAAGAGTATCCAGCAGCTTTGGCACCTTCCGATATCATRTCCTTGAGAGGTCCACTGCATATCCCTCCAGAATTCATTACCTCCAGAAACCATTCAGGAAAAGCAGGAGTCCAGAAGACAACAATTGCACAATTTCTATCCACTAGTCGAACATCAAATTCTTCCGTGAAGACATTATGTGAACCTTTGAGAAGGCTTTTCAGCTTATGGGCAGATATCCCGCTTCTAAATCCCCACAGGAAAACCAAATTGCTGGTACTAATTTTTTGGGCACTCTTGGTCCATACCTTGACATCTTCCTCAGAAGGATCTTGAATAATGGCAGAGTAAGGATTGAAAATGTTCGCATAGCATTCAAGTGGAGAGGATAATTTTCCATGAGCAGCTTCAAGGGAACCTGGAACAATTTTCAATATTGAACTGAGCGTGGCAAATATTTGACTTATCCTCAGAACATCATGCCCATGACTCCTTAATTCATCCGCTTCGGCGATTCAAAATAAACATCASATCAGTTTTTATCCCAAGGATTGAATCCAAAACTTACTGTAATACTCATGAAAATTCGAAAAGCACACAACGACCAGTAAACTCCATTTAGCATATGCAGAGGTCTTTACTTAACTCCAATTCAGGGATGTAGCACGACAGGATTACTAAAGCATTGCAGTAATTGAATAGATTAAATACAACGTGATACAAGAAAACTTGAATATTTACCTCCCTGAGGAATCTCCATACATATTGGCACAGCGAACCTTCTTCTCAAATATGAAATAGCTGCTGCAAGATTGTTTACTTTTCTTAGACAACCAACTTCTTTCATAAGATGGTTGGTGTCATATATGTGTGGAAAGACCAAATGCAAGGAGCGTCTAAATTCATCCATGGTAGATGGTAGTTCAGCTAGGAATTTTGAATGAACAAATGCAAATTCTGCAGGAAACAAGCAMGAGAGCTAATAACAAATTGTCAGAAGAAAATCTGCTGTCTATGGAAGACGAATTGAATGAAGTACGATCCATAGAGCATATAGAGAAATAGACCATTGAGTGAGTTGTGGGCAACAATAGGTTTCTGCGAAGTGGAAACCAGATCAATCACATCTCTGAAACCACGGACCCGCTTATTATGCTCCTCCTCCATATTTTGGAGTTCTTTCTGTAAATTTTGATAAAATAATTAAGAGAAGAGATGGATCTCAATAATGCAGTACAATTGGGGGCCAACAATTTGTCTGAGTTTCATGACAAAGGAATATTAAGCTTTCCTTAATACCTTAAAAATATGCTTGTCCTCTTGTGTGGTTGTCAAAACTACTCGAATGGTTTGAAGTACCCTTCCTTTGTCTGGGACAAGTAATGGTACTACCTCATCAAAGTCCATTAACATCTGGAGATCAAATCCCACATTGCATGATCTTATTATAAATTTATAAGGYAAACTCAGGTAAAGCATCTGATTATTCAACGAGTCATAACGTGTAAACTAAATTTACCTCCAGAGCAAGCTTCACTTGACGGTCACTGCAGACATCTATGCTCAAGGATGGTCTGGAACCATACAATTCACTTCCTGAGACTAGATTTCTAAGGGTGCTAAGCAAAGGATCTACAAGAGCGTAAAATAGAAAGGATAAATAAGTAATAATAAATGCTTCAAATACATTGAATTAAGTGTTCTCACCCTTAGTCGTCTTCTGTGAATCTCCATGAGCAGTTATCCAGTGCCTAACTCGAGACTTGATCCTCTCCAGAAATATAGAATCAGCAACTGCATGTGGTGAAGGAGATGGAGACTGAATGGTATTGCTACGAAGAAATGGACTTCCAATTCGATCTTTCACAGCTGATTCTTGTGCTCTGGATAGGTATGATATCCCTATACAAAGAGAAAGAACTCAGTAGGAAATGTGTACCTTTAAGAATTAAGAGAACTGGAGGAAAACTGAAACGGTATCACTAAGCTGTCATAACAAGGAGAAAGTGATAGTAGGAAACTAATGTTAAATCTGTATTTAATCTTGAAGATGCATTAAAGGAGCACTCTAAGCCGGAGAAAATGAAGACAATGCAGATATGAAAGTATATGAGAGAAAGAATAATTGCAAATTAGGGCATTTTCCCACTAGATTAAGACAGTAAAATCTGCAGTCAGGTAGGATCAAAGAATTTGCAATGGTCCCCTAGTATATGCATGCATAGCAATCTAATTGAGTGTGCAGCATCTGATCAAGTAATGCTTTACAAAGTCATTTTAATACTCAAAGCTTTCACAGTGGTCCCTTAGTGCATGCACAAGATAGCAATCTAATTGAATGTGCAGCATATGACCAAGTATTGCCTTCAAACAGCCATTTTAAAAACTTCAAGCATCCGAACTAGAACAGAGACCTAATTCCAAATAGCAAGAAGTTATAGAAAGGAAAAATATAATTGCTAGAAACTCCTTGCAAGAAAATTCATCCTCCGTTAGCATGCAATGTTGTTGTTACTCGTAAGCAATACAACGAACAAAAATGTCCATAAGGAAGGTGTTTATTGACCATATTTTCCAATATCAGCTGAAAAAGTGAGTGGAAGAAACAATTCTTATTAACAGCAGAAAAGGAAATAATATGTTTTACTGACTAATATGTTCCTCTCACTCATTTCCAAGATTTATTTACAAGCAGGAAACGTTAAGAAACATATCATAATATAGAAAAATTATAGCTCCATAAATTACTGGAGAAAGAGTCCTGTTAAAGCCATTACCATCATATATGCAGGCATTAAAATCAAATCCTTCTTGAAGCATCGCYGACAAATATGARGATTGACACGAAAAACTGTAAGASGGCATCCCAACTTTGAACTCATCTCTGGGGAACAAATGAAAATTGTATCTGCAATATGAGGAGAAATTAGATAAATTAAAGCTTGGAAGTCAGAGCAGGAGCTCCCTCCTCGGTACTACAGATCTTGTGATAAACAAATTATTTAATTGTTTATAAGCAATATGGAAGTGATGTGATTTTCTCATTTAACGTCCTTCAATAGCAAGCTTACTGGTATTGTTGGATTATATGTTGCCTCAGGCCCTCAGGTACAAAAATATGAATCTGTTAACCTATTTCAGATCAAAAGTTAGTTACTCACGTTAGTTACCCATGTTAGTTACCCATTTGCTGATGTAAATTTCAAACTATAGGTAAACTAAAACTTAACTTCACTATCAAGCAACCATTGAAGCACGGTTTCAATAARCTGGAAATGGATCTTAAACTTCAAAACCTAGCAAAGTTAAATTATGCCTTCCGAATCCCTAYCTAAAMTTAATGTGTTTTTCTTCCTCCATCCMTCCGTCCTCACTGCTCCCTGGCCAAATGGTGTTAGGCAATAGCTCAGTCTCATAATAATCTAACATAGCAAATCGTCACATTAATCCACTTATGACTGTTGTAAGTTAAATGTGATCCCTCAAAATCATTTCAATTAATTTTATTCATCAAAAAACATTCTTCGTGAAATTTTCTACAATCATGAGCCAAATAAATCTCATAATCTATGGAACAAGCAATCTTGAAAAAGAAATCTAAAACCATCACTGCGAGATGTTTTTAAGTGTACTCCGAAATTTTTTGTCGTAAGAACCAAACTAAAGTTACATGCTACTATCAAGTAATGATATTTGAAGCTCAAAAACATAAAGGATGAGAAGTAGGAGCTCACGGGTGAGCAATTAGCTTGGAAGACTTGACAGAGAAAGGGCAGACAGCAAACTGAAGAACCTGAAATCTCTCGGCGGCGTACTTAGCCTTCAGATAGGCGGTTTCCGCTGTATCAAAGGGCAGTACTTTCTGCCACGGGGAAGAATAACCGCCGGTCTTCTGCAAACAAACAGCAATGTATTCGGAGTTAAAGATGTGTGTTTTGATCTCTTCTAGCGCCGCTGGGAAGTTGGACTTTGTTACTTGCTTTACGGCCCATTTCTTMAAGCTCGTGTCCGCGGTTTCCTTCGCAGTAGTGCTGAGGGWAGGTTTAGCAATCTTTGTGCAGAGAAGGCMTCTCTGCAACATTGCTTTGCCGGAAGGGTCGACGGCCTCTGAGCACTCAGTGGAGCYTCAAGTCAGGCGCGCCYAGTTCTCTTCCGTTYAGGGKGGTGGAACTGGGAACGACGACAATTATGCGATGAGCTAAAGTCCAAGTGGCCCAAAAAGACCCGTTAGATTCCTCTTTTTTCGTTGGGACGAATGGGCTTGACCCAGAAACATTGGCTGTTGGGCGCCAGAAATGGCCCGTGCACTGCCTTTGCTGGGCGCCCTATGTGCGTTCATGGATAGGTCCACCAAGGCGAAAGGGTGATGAGAGGGTCAGGGCATGGCTATCAAATTTACTTTTGTTCATGCAAGGTGATCGAGAAGGGCCAGTTCCAACATTGCTATTTCAATTAATTGTTTCCGGATATTCGAAATATTACGCATCTTTAAAAAAATTAAAAATTAATAAATTAATTCTAAGGGCATGTTTTTCTTTAAATTTATATTTTTTGGAACTGTTGAGAAAATACTTTTAAAAAAATTGTATTGAGAAATAAATATAATTAGCAAAAGTTATTTTTAAAAAGTATTTTCATGTTCTTTCAAAGTGGTTTTTCCAGCTCTCTTAAGTTAAAAGTTTTTAAAAAAAATAGAAAACAATACAAACTAACTTTTATCTTAAAAAAAAAAGTTAAAATAATTGCTTATGAATCTCTTCTCCTAAGCTTCGGTTTGATTAAAAAAAAAAAATTGCTTTTGAAAAATACGTAAATTATTTTTTTTAACATCATCAATAAGCAAAAGTTGTTTTGAAAAGTATCTCCACGTTGCTTTTCCGAAAGTCCTTCTTTCAACTCTTCTAAAGTAAAACCTGTTTTGAAAAGTAATCGAAAATAACTAAAAATAACTTTTGCTTAAAAAAACAAGAAGCAGTTAATTATAAGTAGAGAAAAACAAGGGTTTCGAATTTTCTAGWACTACATTAATTAAAATCTAATACGTGTATCTCTTGACCTRTAAAATAAAGGAGGAGACATATTAGAAGGGTTAATGATAATACACACTTCGTATTGTAATTAATGGATAAAAACATATAACAAAAAGATTATTGAAAAAATATATTATAAGATKTCCAATTGAAAATAATGCCTATAAGCAAAAGAGAACAGGGTTTAATGGAAGAATGTCCAATAATAGAGAGAGTACATCAAAATTAAAAGGGAAGACGGTGATTTTGGTGAGAAATGTTGGAATATGTCTTCTCACGATTTTCATAGTAAAAGCATATTTGTTTTTTTTTTTTTCTTATTTTTTTTGAAGGACAAAAGCATATTTGCTAGGTCATCAGACTTGAGTACATATGTACTGCTCCTTTGCTAGTATATGACGAAATTGCCCCTCAGAGAAGGCATAGACACTCCATTCTCCTGTTTTTGTTTCTTTATATGCTATTCGATTTTCTTCTATCCATCTTCATAAAGTTCAAAATTATTATAGCTTTTTTTTATAAATAAACATTCTAATTCCTCGYRCAAAATCGAATATTTATTTTTTATGCAGTACAAAATATATTTATTTATATAGTATTAAAATGAAAAAAATACYTTTAAATTATATGATYAGTATCAAAATGAGGTTTCATATTCGATTCTCTACTTGTACTGTCATCTTGAAAGCTTTTTATTTACAGGCACAATTCGAAACTTGAATCATGAGAGGAAAAAAAAATTCTGCTAATTAATTGACGAATTTTATTATAAAATTTAGATAAAAATATATTTATATTAAGAAAAGCTAATATTCATCAAGTTGTGTTACTGTGTGCTCGTATCAGAAATGGAATCACCGTACTCGTTTTCAGTTACAGTACCATTTTCCAGCTTTTGAATCATTCTTTTCTTTGGAAAAAGATAAAAGGAAATGGTTTCTTTCTTTTGAATGGTAGCGTACAAGAATGATTGGATGCTTGAGGAGTTAGCATTTTCGAGCCTTTGCAATCTGGAGCTGATTCTTCTWCTGACACAGATTTTCTCGGTTGGCTGCATTTGTGAAGTCGGTTAGGATTGTCCTCCGGATACAGAGAGTARTCCAGATCGATAGGCAATAGCGAAACCACAAATTGATTAAAGCCCAGAAAAATACAAAGCAGTGTTCAAAAGAGTGGAACATGGCAACTTTCGACAGGGTAGTGGAGGGTCTCAGGCCCCTTGTTAATAATATGACTGCATGGGACTTTTGTATAGTCTGGAAATTAGGAGATGATCCATCAAAGTAATTCAAATTTGTGATGTACACTTACTGTTTGAGTTTAGTTCATCCTTCATTGTGTAGTTGTGTGTTCTTCATCAAAATTGAAAGCAACTTCTTTGCATTTACTGGATATTTGATTTTGCAGGTTTATTGAATGGAGGGGTTGCTGTTGCAGTGGTGGTAATACTCYACACATAAAGGTGAAAGAGGAAAATGGCAAAGAGRTYCTTTCCAAATGCAGGGATGCCGCTATTCAGCATCCTGTAAGAACTGAGGCCTGCAAGGCGCTTGCTAAATTTCCTTCATCAATTCCYTTGTACTCCGGGTAGTGAAACTCTCCGACTTCTCTATTGCCAAGCCCTTTTCATGTTACGAGATGAATTGCTTGGTAACATAAGCTAATGTCGTTCATTGGATTAAATCAGAATTCATGGGGAGGTAGTCATATCAAAGCAATCCCGGTGGCTTCACGATGGCAGTAGTTCAATTTCAGATGGGCCGTGAGTGTTCTCATCTCTTCTCTAAATCCATGATTTTATCTGATAAAGCCTCCAACTCCTGTTTCGCGATTACGTAACTGAGGCAGTAGAAGTATTTGCTTGCCCTTCCCCGCCCTTCTTCACCCATCATCTATTTCTCAGTAATGATTGATAAGGGTAACGGAATATAGCTAGAAAAGCCGTACTGTTTTTAGCCCAAGCCACCGAAAGGCCTGGATTGAATTCAACTAGATCTCATGATTGTGGTGGAAAGATCCTTGAAGATATACATCGTTTAAGGAATTTCAATATTTTGGACAACTTACCGCCTGCCACACACCAACTTTTAACCATTGCTTTGCTTRCRTYTATCTTGGATTAACTGGTCCAGAGCAACAGCTGAAGTTTGGGTTTTCTGATTGCAAAAAACTGCAGGTCTGGAACCCAGGTCCTAATTCCTGTTCCTGGAGGTTTAATTGAACTCTTTAGCAGAAAGCATGTAAGCAATTCTGAATGTGAACTGATTTCAGTGATCCTCTTAAAAGCCTGCAAATAACATAGTTCGATGCTRCAGGCACCTAAGGATCAGCAGATCATTGATTTCATCATGGRTCAATATATTTCTGTTGAACAAGCAGCGGGGCCTGTCCACAGCTACACGAAACTCAACGCTGGAGAACCCKCTAACTGCCCAACTTTTGATGATTCGCTGAACAAATTTCCTGCTACTATTCATGATCCAAGTCTACAGTTTCCTCTCACATTATCCAAGTCCAACTCTTGTCCTAGCATCGAAGCATCATCTACGGGTTCTAGTCTTCCAAATGATTTAGGTTCCACTAATCCATCCTGTAACACATCACCAGAAAAATCCAGTACAAGATATCCATTGAAGAGAAGCCGCACTTTGGATTCAAGAACAAAGCAAGACGTYAGCTTTTCCTTCTCAGGTGCTATTCTTAACCAGCCACCAGAAAAAGATGATTGTTTAAAASCCAAACAGAGGGCAGAAAGAGAAAGTTACCAGTCAAAGAATCTCATCACGGAAAGAAACCGGAGGAATAGGATAAAAAATGGGCTCTTTTSTCTACGCGCATTAGTCCCCAATATCTCCAAGGTCCTGCCGTGTTGCTAGAYCCAACTTCTTTTTGTGACTCCACCCTTTTTTTTTTTTGGTTTCTCTGAGTGCTTATTTCCCTTVTTCTTTTCTCCCACAGATGGATATGTCGTCAATTCCTGGAGACGCAATTGCGTATATACAGGAGTTGGAGCAGAGTGTGAAAAGGTACAAAGATGAACTCGGAGATATGGCAGAGAAGGACTGCAACAAGCACAACGCAGAGCAGAAAGTCCCAACGTTGTGCAGGAAAGATGAAGGCAGGGGCAATCAACCTACTGACGAGTTCAGTGCAAACCCAAGTAACTCAACGGCCACCGACAGGAGAAAAGCAATGGTACAAGGGGTCCATAAATTCTAATCGTYGATGTTTTCCTCCCTATGATACCATTTGTTGCATATTTGGAAGCATTCAATTTGACTGTTTWCTTTCCATGATTTTCTCCTGTTTCTTCCCTGATATAACTGTGTGCAGGTCGAAATCGAAGTGAGCCAGATTGGTGCTTCGGTTTTCTTGGTGAGGATCATTTGCAAGCAAAAGCAYGGTGGATTTTTTAGGTTAATGCAGGCTATGGATTCCTCAGGACTTCAAGTTATCGATGCTAATGTTACAACTTCCAACGGTTCAGTCTTGAACATTCTCAGAGTAGAGGTACATTTTTTACTTTTCTTGGGCAAGAAATCCCAGCATACATTACTAACATGGTACTTCCAATAGGGATAAAGAGTGTAACCGCCTTTTAATGTTTCGGGTTAATTTTACATGAAGAAGATTTTCTTCGCCAAGATATATGGTGACATGGACTTTGTTTTCTTGAAGGCAAACCGAAAGGAACTCCAGCCAAACGCTTTGAAGGATTCGTTGTTGGAGCTATTACGTTAAAACACAGTCAAGGTGGTTGGTTTAGGRGAGAAAGACAGCAGAGTGCATAATCTCAGTGATGCCTGTGCTCGTTCAGTAACTTACCACACTCGTATTTTAAGCCCTTCTGTGCCGTTATATTGTAGTTCCAGTGCAAGCATAATTTTGTTCTAACAAATTTTCATATAAGATGGYTTGTYAAGAGTACAAGAGATTTCCTACATCATCTGGTCCTRCCTTACACGTTGTCAATTTGTGCCTTGACCACAAATGAAAAATACKCTGACTTTTTCTTCTCTTTCTTTTCCACTTCGCCAATTCTCCAAGCCGTATACWTCAAATTTTCTTCCCCTCTAGCCAGCGAGTATAGAACTCCAATGCTTCACGAGGTTTATACTCTGAGACTGTATGTCCAGCTCCCTGCATCATTGTTGTAAACGCCACATGAAGAATTTCTAAAAGAAGCAAAACAGAAACAACTGCGAAGACAAGTTGGAAAGTTTCCCCGAGACTGATTGATAAACCCCATTTACATCTTCCCCCAACAAAGCAAGAAATTCCAGAGCTAATCATGGCAGAAAACAAACCTTGATAGTGAGAAAGGTCAGATTGTTTTCGTAACCCTGTGTATATCTGCACATGGTAAACAACATGTGAAGTAAGTTGTTGGTAGTGTATCAGAAGGCAGCCAATGCCTTCACTCCGATGTCTGCCAAGACCCAAGTTTTCAATATCCAACGATTATCTAGCAAAAGCACTCAAAAAACAGAGACATACCCAGCAACTTGTTGGTTGACAATCCAAGCCCTCCACCGATCTACAATCTTATATCCAAGGGATCTTGTCCATGCTTCGCTTCCAGTAAATGGAACACACATATCATGATCTCCGCTGCCAAAAGTTCAGTGGACTTAATCACCAATCTTAAAACCTTATATGGACATGCCTTAAAGCAGCAGCAAAGCATAGAGTATTCTTAGAGGATTTCCTAAACRCRGTCAATTAAGGGAAGTACTTTACAAATTGAGCTTTTATTACTGCTAAGAATGCTTCCTCATCCTATATAATCACAATCAAAAAGATCAAACAAGACTAGTTGTATACATTGTGGATGACTTTTKAGCTAAAGTGAATACTCCCAGAAAGGATACCGGGTTAATGCTAAAGACATCTTCTTACCTGAATATGAGTGCATGATACCCCTTAGTGGTCAGGTTCACGTGATACTTGATCATGCTTCCAGTATCATGGTTAAAAGTAATTCTGTCCGTGCACAACTCCCAAGTGTCGGACACATTAACCTGATGCATCACAAGATCATAAACCACTCCCTTAGAAACTCAGAGGAAGATAGATGAGAAATCTTACTGGTTCAGCATGAATGGCTTCCCGAACTGCTTCATTGTTCAGCCATGCAYTAGCAACCTCATCATCCTGCATATTTCATTTCAATTGTAAAACTGCTCGTGATGAATAATGGAGTTAACAAGCAAACCAAGTTGCATCACCAGCTAGATTCATGGAAAATCAATTAGCAAATAAGATCAGTCTAGTCTCAAAGACCAAAAGATGACACCTTAGAAGACCAGAAGGAAAATCTGGTTAGATATAATCACATTCTCCTTAAAACACTAATTTAGCCTACTTCTTCCCTGGAGTGAAAATAAAAAGAAAATTTAGGCCCTGTGGAGCTCTTTGATCACAACTATATAGTTGCCATGCCAACTGCTGCTGCAAAGTTCTCAAACACAAAAATCGGCACAGTATTCACTATAGCAGTTCTCCATGGAAAAGGTTTTTTTGTTTCCTTTTTTTTTCCCCCCTAAATAAATATCATTTGGCTAGATATCTTTTATTCTATGCTTTCTGTAAGAGGATAATGGAGGAAGCAGATAAATGGAAAATGTAAATGTATGGTTTTCCCCATATTCTATAGACATTTTTTAAGAATAATAATTTTTCAAAGACATGAAAATCGCTGTTGCCAAGTACATCTTATCGCTACTTCAGGAATTATTACACTGGTGGTCTCAGTAGATGAGATAAAATCATTTAGAAGTCCCACTCTTGGTGTCTCATAAATAAACACAAGTAACAGATAATTGGAAATTTAAAAACTAAAATGCACGCTTGGCAGAGAGCACCAATCACTATGGGAAGACAAACTGGCAAGCAGTTAGCTACAAGGAAACTTGTGCCGCATATCTAGTTGACATCTCTTCTGCAAAATATTGATAACAACTAAAGGCTACTGCATCTTTAGTACTTTGAGTCACTTACAGTGCACGGGACACTGTTGCTGCCAAGAAGCTGTGGCCAAGTCGGGACAATTCCATCTCTTACTGGGGCTCTGAGCGGCCATGCACGGCCAAACATTCTTTTTCTTACAGGAAGAGGCCTTTCAGTCTCACCTAACATCCTGAAACTCAGTGGCAATTTTGTGTTGCTAGTTTGGGTCCTGATTGGATTTGCATCATGATAGCATGGCTCAAGAATATCATATATGTTTAGACCATTAATTGCCTGAATAAYGGAAGTTAATTAAAATTCTCTAGCAAATAAATAAGAATTCCTTGTACAAACTCTTTTCAAAAACAATGCCAAGAGCATATCTTACTTCATCAATTTTGGCAAGCGCGCTTTCGCAATTATCATTTGTTGGTTTATAATAATTACCCATGCAATCAGAACTAACTTGCTGCATTATGAGGTTAGAAACAATCAGAATAAGAATTAATTTATTAATAACAATTGAAGATAATCAAGAAATGGCAGAGAAGAACAGCATACCATGAGTCTTCTCTGTTCCATAGCAATGCCCCGAAGCGCACTTTGTGGTGTCAAGTCCAAATTTTGAGCTCCTGAATGATATCTAAGGCACTCAGAGCAGCTTCTTTTACGCGATCATATTCACTCGCAATATAGGTTCTCAGGTGAAGTTTTGTCGTGACTCACAAACTTACCAACTCTTTCGTTTCAAGGCAAAGATCATTTCCGCAAAGGAAGTAAAAATTCACTGGGTCTTGATGCTTGGGAGCCAGTTTCCATAAATGTGCGTCTTCTTTGTGAGCTTCGGTAATCTAGATGACTCCATTTTAGTTTTTTCCGACTTCTTCTCATTTCTCAACGTGTTTCCATCTAGCTGGCGACAAAATCGAACAGGTTTCGTAATATTCTTTCTTAGTTTGAAGCAAAACATTATGCATCGCCAAGACGAAAAGAAAGTTTTATAGGAAGCATAGCATTATATTTGTCATTTGTATCGCGTAACTTTGATAGATACAATTGCATCCCCTAACAGTAGCAAAGCCATTCTTGTCTCCGCTCTTTGGTGTCTTGGTATGGTTTCACAGGATTGAATCCTTACCAGCTGATGGAAAATCAGCTTGGTTTTTTTAATTAATTCATCAGCCACCAGGTCTGCAGTTTCCTTATCTTTAAGGCCTCAAGCTTTTCTACAACAAGGGCACATGCAGTAAAATGCTTTGAGGCCTTTGCCACAGCCAATAGTAGAACTAAATTCCCCAACCCAGAAATCAGTAAAACCAACTTTAAAGTGAAGAGCAGAAAATTAGCTTGAGAAAACCAAAGAAGATAAGCAGATGATATTGATGCAATTCTAAAACTTGGAAATCCATCAGTGTGCCTCAACATCAACAGTCTGACAATTGGCAGATGACCAATTAATAGAGGGTAAGTATGTGGAGAGCCACATACCTCATACAGGTCATCGGAGATAAGGCCCATGCCATGTACGAATGGAACTAGAGCATTACCATCAAAGGCATCATCTGTGACTCCATTTCCAACCATATAACCCTGCAGGCAAGTGAATTAATTTTGTAGCCAGAGTTAAGATYTTAAYAACGTTCAGATTACTGSTGATGGAGARGGCATACCTTAAGGTTTAGAACAGGCTTTACACCTGCATCTATCCCTGTGGGAAAKTCAATACWAGTTAGTTAATTTTCAACCCCTTAATAAAATGTTATCTCTGTTTCATGTATCAGAAGAAGTACCTTTGSCAACTTCATAAGCAAGGGTTGGCACATAGACTCCAGCATATGACTCTCCAGATATATAAAAGGGATTAGAAAGGAACTCTGGATAGAGCTCAAACCACTAGCAAGAAAACAATAATTTGAAAATAAATGAAATTTGAACAGGATCTGAGAATAATATCTATGGACTAATCAGACCKGACGTTTAAATTTCTGGTTAAAGTTCCCCTTCCCATTGAATACCTTGAGAAGAAATGTATGGGAATCCAAAGCAGTTTTTATGTCACCAGTTTCATAGTCAGACTTGTTTGCAGAATACGATAATCCAACACCAGCAGGAGAGTCCAGATAAAGAATATTTGAAACCTGCAAGTCCAAAAAATTTTTCAAGTAGCTAAACTAACAATATGGATATGCTTAAGCAAAAGATTTATAACACTATGCCTGTAGAAGATTATTCATGAAGCACTTCCTTGGTATAATTTGCCTAGCTGGGAACAGGTAGTTATTAAGTACATTGACATATCAACAATCACCACTACTCCCGATATGTATGGATGCAAACTTAAGAGGCTTGTATAATAACCTTGGACCAGCTGTATGGATTGAGATGCAGAGTGGGGAGGTTGCGAGATGTGTTTCCCTTTTGAAAATTGAAAGGACCTGGAATGTAATTGAGAGTTCAATCTATCAGTTAATAGAAAAATAGACAAAGTAATGATCACTTTTCCCCATTCCATTTTTCCCCTCTCCTATTTTTTTTTTTTCTTTTTCTATTTTTGGGATGATGAAATTATGTCACAAACAATTTGTGAGGGCCTTTATGACGATAATTAAATACAAAAACTTATGATACCAACCCAGATTCATAGAACATTCCTTGGCAGGAGGTGAACTAATGTTCTTCAAAAAGCAAAGGATAATTAACAAAAATCCCTTCAATGATCCTCATCTGAAATTAGTATCACGTGAAAGGGACATAATAAGTGCTTGGTTGTTTAAACTGCATAATTGAACTCTGCATATAGAGCATATAGAGTATATAGAGCATTTGTGTTGCAAATTTTATCCTTCAGACTGTCTGATCATACATAAATCACTAAATCTGAACAACTCCTCAATGCCTAAAATATTCAATATGTCTTTAATGAATTTTATCCTACACATAGACTAAATGTGCGCAGCTTTTAGTTTCAGAAGCTCAATTCTGAGTCGGAATTCATAATGTGTTGCCAGAATACTGCAATTTTATGCAAACATACATACATACCTATAGACAGCAATAGCAATTAGTATTATTTCTCGATCTGATTGTAGCCACGGTATTTATACAGAACCTAGCGCCTATAATAGCCATGAGTAGTATTTGTTATGTACCTCACTTATATTATATTTAACAGAAATAGCCATTAGCAGTATTTATTTAGGTTCCTGAGATTATAGCTGCCGGTATTTATACAAAAGCCAGCGCCTTTCTATATTCAAGATCTACAAAGAAAATTGGATTGTATTGATACCGTGCTCGTAGACGAAACCGTCAAAGCTTGAGCAACCAGGACCGCCATTGAGCCACAGAACGACGGGATCCTTTGATGGGTTTCTTTCAGAAACAACGAAGTAATAAAACAGTCTCCTCCCATGAGTCTCATCTACCGTCACATACCTAAACAGCCCCATTTGATAGAAACAGGGAACAACAAAAACCCGTCAAACATCACCACGAAAATGTATAGAAGACACATAGCAAYGATGAAAGCAACGCATACCCGGCATAGTGTTTGGAAGGCAAAGTACCATGGAAACCYGGAACCTTTGTTACAAGAGCACTTTCTGGTGCTGATAGGGTCAATACAAATGCAAATACAAAGTAAACCAGAGCTATCCAAAAGGGCGAAAACTTCAATTGAGTCTTTCTAGCCATAACAGTAAGCCCAGATAATTCCACGTTCCCAAGGGAAGACTATGGTGTCAGCAATAAATAGTGCTCCCCAGCACAATAAGAAGTGCAATTGATGGGTCCTCAAATTGTTTGCTCCAGGGTTTATTTTTCTAAAAAGCCAAAACTTCGTCAAAGTTTTTGCTAAACTTACAAGGCCAGCAAWCGTGAAAGAGAGTCAGAGTGGAGTGCCCCAGCAAATTGGGCTGGGTGCAAATGATGCAGCAAATAATCAGGTAAGCTATCTCAGTATATACTGGAGTATTTATATTACTATGAAGTCATCAAGGTACTTGTCTTAAAATTCTTTCCTTCTAGATGATGATGATGACATTGATAAACTCCTTCTCCTCTTCTGGACTAGTTTGGTTGGTGGTGGAATGCATGGTTGGACTTCTTCTCTTTTATTCGGAATGGAAAAGCGGAAGGAAGCAATTAGGAAGACAGGGAAGGGATGAACGGATAAGGAAAAATATCCGATTTGGCCTTTGGATGGTTAATAGAAAAGCAGAATACTAAATATAATTTATTAATAATTCACTCCTCTATTGAGTAATGGTGAGCGATGCCTAAGTTAATATATCTCTTTCTCAAATCTTTGTTATAAGTTTTTCTTCGGACCCTTTCTTAAGATGGAATAATTTTTGTTTTCAGCAAGAGGATGGAAAGAAGGTCTTTACTCTCTCTTTGATACTAATTAGACCACTAAGGCATATATAAACTAATTCCTAAAATAGAAAATCTATTAGAAGATTTTTAATTTGGAGAAAGAATAATCACTGGTGAAGAGAGTGCATACTTTTTGTTTTAATTATTGGGGATGAGGGGTGGGATTTAGAGTTTAATCCCTAAAGTAGGGATGTGGTTGTTGATGAAAGAGCACTTTAATAATTTTTTGTAGTGGATTTGAAAAGCATGCGAAGTGATTCGAGGAGAAGAAATGGACAAAGGACTTATGGCTTCGGCCTCTAGGTGGGCCATTGCTAACCACTGAATTCAAAATTTTCTTTCTCCTTTCCTTCCAACTACTTCATTTGAACTACAAGATGGTACTCGCTCCCCGACTTTCAGRATATGCGATTGGCTGGTGCGGCGCTGCATGTGAACCGCCTGATTCCRGTTTGTTTCAGTGTTTTGCTTGACTGAATAGGAATAAAGAATCAAAAAGAACGTGAATAATGCACGATGGGGACGAAATAGGTTACGAGAATTTGTTATTTATAGGCGAAAGCAAGCAAACACGAGGAATCCATTGGCCAAATACCATATGCATGAAGAATGTGGGCTTCTTCTTATTTCCCTGCCTGCAAGAAATGATGATCTTCAGTTGCGCCTGATTTCATCATTCTTGAAACGCCCATAGCTTGAGAAATCTGAGATGGAATAGAAAATAGCCAAGATTTCTCGTAAATTTGTCTACATTTTGTTTGTTCTTCTTCTCTGCAGTAAAAGCATTCATTTTACTTGACACACGAATCGACTATTGCAATACACAAACCTTATGCCTGCTCGTTATGCATGTTAATATTTTACATTCAAGAACATTAGAAGAATCAAAGTACAGCTATTTAGCCTCCAAAATCTATATCTCTTTATCATGCCATAAAGCTGCAAGSTTGCTACCTGAAACGAGTTCCAAGTATTGGTATTATTAAGGCAAACACAATGGTTTTGATTGCCATACCACAAGATGATGCACCAGAGAACTTCACTCTTTGAGCCTGGTCCCTGCAAAGAGCCAGATACCCAGATTGTTAGTCTCTATACCAAGCATAAGAKAAACCTCACAATTTGACATGATAGAATACAGGATCCCTTCAGACCTTGAGATGTAGAAAGAACTCAAGGAGAAACCCAGGAATAATAATAAGCTAATCATAATGTGCACAGCCAATTTTGATTTGATGTTTTTGAAAACAAAAATTCAACCCAAGACTATCCACATAATCAAGTTCACTTGAGAATAAAAGAGGGAAACTAAAGAAGGGAGGATTAATTGAAGTAATGGCAAGAAGACAATGGAAAAGGATATCTTACTTCTGTAAAGATGAGAGTGCCCCACAATATATAGTGTTATCTGGCAAGGGAACCTCATTTTTGTCAACCTCTGGATTCACCACACTAAGATAAACTTCTTGACCTAGGTACCATGAGTCGAGGTTCTGTGCACGAAGATTCCACATACCAGCATTATCTAAAGAAACTAAAATAGCTGTCCAAGCTCCAGGGAAGACCTGTACTGGGTCAGAAACAAAGCAGAAGCATCAATGACTTTAAAACCTTCATATGCACAATGCTGCAAGTATGGAAACAGACACCCATCCCCCCACGTGATTGGAATGTTAATATCAGCCATGGCAATAGACCAGAATGCAACTCAATTAGGAGCAAGTTCAGCTAAGAGGAAAAGAATATTTTGAGGAAATAAAACATCATGACTGTCATATTCTATACCTTAACATCATTGTTTTTCCTAAAACAATGAAACCGAAGTTCCTTGTCAGTTACTTAGAATTTAATTTCCTACTATTTATCAGAGAGTCAAACTGAATGGACTACAGAATAAGCTATCCCTCTTCCTTCTCCAAGCAAAAATCAGAATTTATAAAAAAATAAATAAATAAATAAATCTTTAAATAAAAACAGAAAAGGAGGAAAAAAAGAAAGYAGGAGGTGGGGGAAGAAGAAGAAGCCTCCAAATGTGAAGTTTTGCATATTCGCCTCAAAGTGATGTCAAAAAAAATACTAATAAGYAAAGAGTTTAGCACTTGGAGTACCTGGGTAGTACAGCGAGCTACACCATCCCACTTGTTGTAAGTAGTTCTACTGTTTTCTGTCCACACTCCATAATCCATCCTGTGGTCCATGTAGAAATAACATTGTCATGTTTCTTATTGCCAATCTGAAACACTAGGCTAAGGTCATGATATATCTAGACTGCTGCTTACCCAACAACAAAGAAAGCATATCCATCGAGATGGTAACTCTGGACAGTTGTGTCATTATTCTGGAATATTATCTCCATAAATCCTCTGTAAGTGCCATTGATAATAGACGTATCCACTTTTGCAGGTCTATTCATGAATCTGTTAGGGAAATCAAGCTTGAAGATCCCTGGGACGTTAAACTGCTGGGCAAGCTTTAGAGGTGTTGATGGCGCCAAGTATGAAATACTGTTAAGTGTAGTATGCCACTTGCCATCTATGAGCTCAGCAGGCCTATTTAGGATCACATATACATCAGTCACTGTAATCTGGCCATACTTGAAAGATCCTTGGGGGTTCGGGCGAGCAGCGCCAGCAGATACATTCCATCTGTTGGAAATTGTGACCAAAAACACAGGAACAGTAAGCCAAAATGTAAAACTAACCTTTATGAGCAAGCCCAAAAAAAAAAAAAAAAAGCTCAAATAGAAGGGGGCAATACTAGAAACCTCACTCTGATGCTATGGTAAAACATTATATGCCTCTGGATGCTAGCTCCTTTTTAGCATTTTAAGATATAGAATACTCCCAGCTAGTGTCTCAGTAACAAGAGCAAAGCAAAGCATATTCTGTCAGTGCTGGCGACATATCTTTATTCCAAAATGCTTGACTGATTACTTACTATGAAAAGCATATTATGTTACACAAAGTTCGTCAAGACCAGAATATCAGAGAGGTTTCTAATATTTACGGCCCCCCCCCCCCCAACCCCAAAAAAAAAAAAAAAAAAAGAAAAAAGAACATGCGTGTTCAACTACAACCTTATGGATCTTGCTTGATTCATTGAGAAAAACGTGTCATATTCATTAGGAGGGTCTGGAAGAGGACCTGAAGCAGGCCCCAGAGAATTCGAGTAGTGCAGGATAGCAACTCCATTAAGCCTAGTAGAAGAGGAATTAACAAAACGTGGACTGGCAACAATGTAATAATCACTGCTAGCATTTTGGTCCATCTTGACCAAGAATGAGTATGACTGCCCCACATGAATATCCATGTTAGTGTAGTTCTGCTGTACAGTGTATGATCCTTCAGTCTCTACAAGAAGCAAATTGTGGTTCTGAATTCTGAAATTTAAACTCGTAGCTATCCCAATATTGTGCACACGTAGACGATATGTCTTGCCTGTAAAATGAACCAAAACCAACATTCAATTATTAAAAAAAAAAAAAATGCACAATGAAGAGCTGAAAAAAGGCAGCATATGGGAGCTCTGGATCTTCAAGAGAAAAATTCATTTGGATACCTTTAGAATCTTGAATAATTACGACATGCAATTATTCAGATTACATAACAACAGTTTCCATTTAAGGCTTAAAGTAACAGAAAAGCAAAGAAAAATCTTTAAGATGAGTCAGATATTCGTACTGTGGAAATGGTTCAACATTCCCAGAAACGGTTTCTTCTATGTAATCAGTGCGTGCTSTCTTTGCTGGGCAGAAAGCAGTACCAATATTGAATGAAGAGAAAGAACAACCGAAAGATAAATAATCACCTGGCTCGGCATTTATTATCTGGTAAGCAACACCATCAGGCACAAGTGCATTATCATAACGGTAAGGACCTAATCCATTAATTAAGATACCGTCAGGAGCTCCAAGGCCAACTCCACTTTCTATCTGTTGTCTAAGTTCCTATAGGCCCATAATTACCGATCAGTAATGCATAAGCTAGGGAGTACAGATAAATTGAAGCGAGCAGTGAAAACTTAAAAGTTAAAACTACAAGCTTATACCAACCTTGTGGCTCTTTATATACCAGTCACTGATAAAGAGAGTGATATCTCCATCTGGCGTCATAAAAGGTACTGGAATAACCTCTCGGTTGTTAACAACAATTCCTCCATATCCACCAGCAGCTTTCTGGAAGTTCAGGGAAGGGAAATAATAGAAACTTCCAATCTGGTCTTTGACCTGAAACTGATATGTCCAATTCCATCTGGCAGGAATGGGACAATTTGTTCCAGTGACTCCATCTTGCCAAGAGTTCTTTCGTTGTTGAAGGCCATTCCTGCATTTAGTTTGGCATTACATAACTATAATTTCCATAAAATGAACAACTGAATATTTCATTACGTACCATGTGAGAAGCAATGGTTCATCAAGATTATTCCTTACATTGATAACAACATTCCAGTTAGTAGTGACATTCAGAACTGGACCTGGAAACTGCCCCTCTACTCCAATCACCTAAAATATAGGTTTCTTGATCAGCCAACAATATTGCAATAGCTTTGGCAACCATATAACATGAGAAAGCAAACACGGAAGCTCATGGAATCAAAGCCAATCTAACACAGAATACAGATAAAAGAATAACAGAAGCATACTTGATACTTATTACGCATAATGGAAAACTAGAAAGGAGAAAGAGATAAAGTGCATGTTTATATCAAGCCAGCAAAGACAAAAGAACCAACAAGATCAGTTAAAAATGCAGCAAGCTGCTTAAACACAAGATAGCAATATCTTGAAMTTTTCTTGCCTGAGGTTCAGACCTGTGAATGTTATGCGTCACATTAATAAAAACCTTGAACATCCTATACATTCCAGACATTCTATAGTCTTCAAAGTGTTCTGCGAGAAATACCAATTTCCCACACATATGCTCTCTTCCACCATTCTAGTTGAAGAAAGCAAAATGGAGCATTTAACATTTTGAATAATCCACGCCTCGACCAACTTATTACATTCAATTCTGTTAATGAGAAAACTTTAACAATAAACATTACTCTCTTTAAAGAAAACATTACGCACCAGAACAGTAATGGTTCAGATGCTCCCTATATTTTTTTGGATTTGAGGATAATCGAAAGTACAAACTCCAAATGTATCTCAGTAACTTTTTTAAGCTATTACTCCCTCTGTTTCAAGTTAAATGTTCTTTTAGACAAGATTAAGTATATTAAGAAAGTATTGATTCTTATAAACTTTTAAACAAAATGACGTTCTTAATCTTTTTTAATTTCTTATAGATATTTAATGTTTTGACCAATGTGTATGTTCAATATATTAGAAATGATATTCTAGAATTAAATAAGGCTAATCAATTGGGGTTAAAGTAGAAAAAAAGATATTTAATACATTCTTCATTCCTTAAAATGACAAGTAACTTAAAATTAAAAAAGCTGTCCAAAAGGACAGTTATTTTGAAAGGGAGGGAGTATATGTTTCAACCAGTCCTTGAATGTGCTAGCCGATCGAAGTAGGACAACATTAAGATTGCTCTCATTTCTAAATTCCAGTTATTTGCTTCAATTCCTATACAATCCAGAAACTAACAACATTGATGAAGCTGCGTGCTCTCAAGCCAAAATAGGACTCATGAAGCGCCTAAATTGGAGCTTCGACTATATTTACCGACAGAAGCAAGTTTGAAGAGTTTGTACATTAGCACTATAAAGAACACGTTTTGAAGGATGCATTCAGGTGACAAATGGTATTCGGATTACGACAATTCCCGACAGAATTGACACTCCTGAGCTCCAATTCATCAATACTATGTCTCGTCGCGACAAAGATAATAACACAATCAATAACGTTCATTTTKCTTACCACKCRACAAGCCTTAACTGCTAGTGGAACAGATCAAAAAYCATCCTTMCTAAATATATCGTCCAGTTGAAACAGAATAGGAAAGAGGCACAGAACTAAATTCAACACAATTCAAACAGAGATCRGGAACAAAATTACATAGCGTAGAAAGTACCAAGAAAGAACCTGTTGTTTTACTCCAAGAGGGGAGGCAGTAATGTAGGAGATTGTCCAGTCGTAGTACACATAAGGATCCCCTGCAAAAGCAACATTAACCCAGCAAAGAACCCAACTGAACCAAAGGAAACAACAATTCCTATAATCGGATGGCATTGGTTATTTACCCACAAGGAACAAGAATTTTATCAAATTCACTTCACCAACTTTTGTTAGCTGTTCCAACTCCTAAACTGGTGAATTTTGCAAGTAATTCAGGTGGGGAATGAGGAAAGGAGAATGAATTATGGAAATGTTGTCGGCTGGCTACTTCGATTTGGCTTGACGAACTGTAAACTGTGTGTGTACGTGCGGCGGAAAGGAGCATGTGATGGTGGCTGGTGACAGCGTAAAGAGTCTCAGGCGCCTCCTGTTGTCGGGTCCCATTTTCGACTTCTCGAAAATTGAGCCGTTGCTTTGTTTCCTTATGCTCCCTTTTTCTTTTTCTCATTTTAGGGAATTTTACATTATGGTCACGTAAATTTATCTCCATCTCAATGTAATCCCCCACATTTTAATCCTTTAACGTCTCAAAAACCGTCCCAACCACAGAAAATTGGCCAAAAAAGATGGAGGGATCAATGGGGCAAATSATATATAAGGTGATACATATATTGAATTTGATTTTTGACAAATTTTAACGATAAAAAAAATGAAGACGTTCAATTTTGAAATAAAATTACGTAAATTTGTTCGAGAGTAAAAATATTACATTTTTACATTATATTGAAGAAATTTCAAATCTTTGGATTATATGATTTTTGCGTCAACTCATTTATTTTTCACCGATGACCTAATTCTCTTTGGAGAAGCCTCCTGAAAACAGGCCCAAGTCATGCAGAAAATTCGATCATATTTTTGTAGTGAGTCGAGACAAAGGATAAACTCACAGAAYTCACAACTATTTTTCTCATCAAATACTGCCAGAAGCATGACTAGAAAAACCAACAASGATTTTCAAGTCTGGACTGAGTTCGGGCTCAYCCAAAWTTGCAACCAAAAAAATATCATTGTCTATAAACATACTGCATAATCCAACGTAAAAATGAATTTTATAACCTAAAATATGCAAACRAATCAATATCCAACAATAGTGCATAATCCAAAAAATATTACATAATCCAATACATATTGGGTTGCCTACTGTGATGAGCATACATATTCCGTTGCCTACTGTGATAACCATAATCTAATACGTAATCCAAGAAAATGCCTCTATCCAGAATCTGGAGAATAAATATTTGGTTGCCTACTCTGATGAGCATATTGGGTGTATCTAGGATGTGGAGGATAAATATTTGGACGCCTACTGTGATGATATTAGGTGCAAGCTTCATCACAGAAGGCAACCGTGATGGGCATGTCTATCACGGTAGCCTGTTATGATGACCATGATGGTCGCTGCAATGAAGCTTGCACACAATATGTTCATCACAGCAAGCCACCGTGATGAACATGCCAATCACGGTTGCCTTTTGCACCCAATATGACTAAAAAATTATGACTGTTGTTAATGATTCAGTCTATCAATGTGGCATTGGATGGTAAAAATTACTCGTATTAGAATTATGTTATGAGAAATTTTTTCAAGGATAAACAAAATTGAAATTATGTTACTGATGATTTTGAGAAACRGCAAACTTTTTCTACAGATTATGCAACTTTTCTAAAAGCTTGGGAAGCCAATAATGTGAAAAATATTACATGGACCAACAATTCAGTAGCACCCTTCATTGATCACATTTAGCAAAGTATGAGACAGCATAGTAGGTATGAAATTATCTACAGACGATTTACAACGAACAAAATTTTGTCAAACAGTATCAATTGAATATTGACATACGAGCACTTCGTCAAAAGGACATGAGTGTGCAAGATTTCTATTTTGTTATGATGAATTTATGTGATCAAGTAGCTCTTACAGAATTAGAGGAATTAAAGGCATGCGATGCTTATATTGTTAGTAGGGAACAGCAGTGATTAGTGCAATTTTTTATGGCTCTAGCCACGACTTTGAAGTACTCTGAGATTCAATTTTACATCGTCCCCTAATACCATCGGTTGACTCGATTCTCAATGAGTTATTGGCTGAAAAAATTCGACTCCAGTTTGATCCCCACAAGGCACCCCTTCTACGATYAGTCCTTCTATATTAATAGTGCTTCCTGACATGTCYGTTCCTACGAATACGTGTAGTTTTTGCTTGCAGAAAGGTCATTGGAAGGCTCGATGTCCATTGAAGCAACTTTGGATGTCCCAAAATCCGTCATGGTCCAATGCTAATCGACCACCTGAAGGTTATAGGCCACCTCAGGCTATAGACTACCATGAGTTAACGCTGCAGCAATCACCCCATCATCCAACAACGATCCTAACATTCTATTTGAGTAGTTTTAGAGATTTCTCTAATTACAGCCCCAAGCTTTGTCTGCCTCTTTCACGTAYATCTGTTTCCTCATGACTCTTCAAGTATGTCATCCTCTATGTCGGTCTTGGATTTTGGTGCTTCACATCATGTGAACGATATTCTTCTCCTTTTACTTCTGTGTCTCCTTCAACATCTGTTCCTGTCATGACTGTTGATGGCAATCCTATGCCTTTAGCAAGTGTTGGTTCTATAATTACTCCTCATTTGTTTCTCTCTAATGTTTATTATATTCCAAACCTCACAGTAAATCTTACTTCTATTGGTCAATTATGTGATTCTGATAATTTTGTTACATTTACTTCACCATCGTACTTTGTAAAGGATTTGCAGTCTCAAAAGTTGTTGGCACAGGACATAGGAA
>MEJB01000001.1:4923497-5003573 GCA_001752375.1 Rhazya stricta | reverse complement strand
CGAATGGAGTAACCTTTAGTTGGTTCAAAATATTAAAGAGTTTAATCGGCAGATATTACAGATGTTGTAATAAATAACTCTTCTCTATTAAATCCACGCATACGTAAAGTACGGTCTTTACAGTATTCTTAAGTTAGAATATAGTTGGCGTATACTGATTGAGTTGAAATCGTACTTATGTTGTTACTTTTAGTATAGTTTCATGATGAGTACAGTAGGTATATTTCTTTCAGTTATGGTTATGTAATCACGTAATTGTGTTATCTTATATTAGTACTATATGGGGGGGGATACTCATTTAGTTTTCTACAATTTTTTTCTTTTGATGGTACATGATTGTCATATCATACTTTATATCATACTATTGTTGGAAGTTTGATCTCTCTTACTATTACTCGTTCAGATATTGCATATGTCATTCAGTTGTTAGTTAGTATGTTGCTTCTCCAACTACAGTTTATTAGGCAGACATTTTTCATATTTTGAGGTATCTTTTAAGTACAGTTTATCAGAATCTTCTACTTTCATTCACATCTTCCTTGGAATTACATGTTTGCTTTGATTTGCTGATCATGGATTTGATTCCATAGAGCTCAAGTCTGTTACTGATTACTATATCTTTTTGGGTGATTCTCTTATTTCTTGGAGGAGCAAGAAATAGTCTATTGTCTTTCAATTTTCAACTGAAGTAGAATATCGTGCTATGGCGTCTCCTATTAAGGAAATTGTTTGGCTACTTTGGTTACTTGCAGATATGGAAGTGCATCTTTCTCGTCCAAGTCTATGTGTCGTGGCAATAAGAGTTCTATTMAGATTGCTCACAACTCGATTTTTCATGAAAGAACCAAGCACATTGAGATTGATTGTCATCTTCCATGTCATCTGTTSAAGCATAACACTATTTTTGCCTTTTCTCTCATCTCTTTCCTAGATTGCAGATTTCTTCGCTAAATCTCATCCCACTTCTCATTTTRGTTTTTMAGTTGGCAAACTCTCGATGATTGTCGCTGCAACATCGTGAGTTGGGAGGACATGTTAAAGATATTARTATATTACAATTTGYTTTATYGAGTTAAATTATGATTGTTTAGTTTTTGGTTGTCTAGTGGTATATAAATAGGCCCCTTATATTGATATTATGTATTAATTCATTATCTTTTTACTTGAGTAAAGTTATAATCTTTTTTATCTCTCTTATTACTTTAACAAATCATTCCTCTCATTTTTCTTCATCTAGGACCAAATATCCCATTTTAAAGAAAAAATAAATCATACTTTTTTATGGTTGATAATCAATTTTCCACATATTTATAATCTCAACGTATATTTAACTGAATTTGTCACAATTTCTACTTATTGCACCTCAATTTATCATCAGTTACTTTTGTACCATTAATCTTCCTTTTTTCTGTTAACTTCTCATTCATTTTTATTTATTTATTTTTCATCTTTTATTTTTTACAATCTCAACTACTAGTAAACAACTAACACACAACACATACTTATGTATTCATTGGTCGATCTTGTATCCAACTTCCACATCACAATCACCAATCAGGACAATTTCGAATTATTTTCTATTTTTAATTTTTTTTAAATAGTGAAAATATATTCTCTTTCATATTCTTAGAAACATTTTTTTAAAATAAAAAAGTATTTTAAAAAGTAAAAATAATCAAATTATTATTTTGACAACACTCTCACACAATCAAAACACAATAAATGTATTTACTTTCATTCTCTTTAATAATTATAAAAAAATCTAATTATCTAGATAACATTTTATTTTTTATTTAATTTTAATTTGGACATGTTGATATTGAATAATAGTATTTATAATTTAATTTATAAATAGATTCATTAAAAATAATCAAAATAATGTGATGCCAAATTCTAAACATAACTTATTTTTCAAATTTTCATTTTTGGAAAAACTTTTCAGAAATGGTAAACTAATGTATTTTCAGTGAACTTCAAAGTAGCAACTAAAAATAAAAAAACTGAAAATATTTTTGGAAATAAAAATTAAGAACTAAAATGCAAACGCAGGGCAGCATTATTCTTTTATTTTTAAAAAAATCAAACTTTTTTAGTGAAAAGTGAGCAGTGTAGATGAGAGTTCGAGGTGAAGAGGCATTTGACCTAAATAATTCATTTGAGGGTTAGATTAAAATTGATAAAATATAAATAGGTAGATTAGGAGAGAATTATTAAAAATATTTTTTCAGGGAAACAATTAGAGGTCTAATAGTTATATGAGAGTAAGTGGAGTAAGTATGTAGCTTATTGCGAGTCGTATATGGTCAAATAGTCAAATCAAGAGTTGTTCCTACATTCAAAGCATAAAACTTGAGTACAGAGAGAATATAAAATTATATTAGAGAGAATTATTAAATATTTTTTCAGGGAACAATTTTAAATTATATGAAAAATAGAGCGACTGGGGTTTTTTTTTAGTATTACAAAGCTAAATTAATTAGGAAAGAGTAGGAAAATATTTAGTTGATTAGCATTTTTATAATAAAAATAATTTTAAAAAAAGATGAGCATTTGGATGGATGTTTATTGAAACGTGGATTAAGTGGTAAAAGTTACAGGATATTTTATAAAAAAAAAAAGGTAAAAATTACATTTAAAATATTTCTTCTCCTATTTGTCCACTTAAAATAAAAAGTCCCTATACAATTGGCAAAAAGGAAATGTTATTTTTTTCATTTTGACTCAAATTTGCTGAAAATTGGTGGTTCAGTCTAAATCATCTAGCACTATCCGATTGGATTTTAAGTGAAGAATTTACCAATTATACAATCTGTACAGGATATAACATGTTTATTTCTTAAATATAGAAGTACTTGATTTTACTTAATTACTTTTAAATAATTTAACATAAAAAACTAAAAATAAGTTATTTAAATTTAAGAAAACAACTCCAATAGATGTTTACTAACATATTATACAAATATTTTATATTAAAATTAAAAAAATAATAATAAACCATATTTTTGATAAACATATCAAATTAAGCCATAAATTGGATAAGTAAACAATCTCAACTACTACTTTTGAGTAGTTCTAATATACTACTCTATTAAAAGATTTAAGATGGGTGGATTATAATTTATTGGTATATACAATCTAATGAGCTTCATTTTTTAATTGCCATATAGGCCTGTCAATTGGGCTCCGTGAGCCCGAGCTTGACTAAGTTCATTTTCTGCTTGTATAAAAATTTCATGACCTAAGTTCATATTCAACCGTTATGGCTCACATATGGTAAACTCACGTTCAGCCCCTTTGTTTATGTGAGCTCGGACTCAACTCGATTTGGTTAATTTTTTAATTTAGTGATATTATTTTATTACAAATTTAACATATTTACTTGCAAGTGAATAATAATGAGGTTCTCTTTTATTTAAAAATAAAAAATATAAACAAGTGAGGAAAAAATTTAAACAGAGGATACAAATGGTCAAATATTACACAAGTTGCAACCACGGTGATTATATCACTTGTAGGGTCTATTTATTTTACGTTTATGACTCAGAATTTGTTGTTTAGCTATTATCTTTTTACATGTTTTTATTAACTCTTAACTTTAAACTTGTAAAAGTTTTTAAAAAAATAAAATATAATTTATATATATGTAGGGCCGAGCTTAAGTTAGATTGAGATATTTTAAATCTGAATTTAGCCCGAACTCATTTCGAGCTCATATTTTAGGTCCGAACTTACCATAAGCTCAATCGAAAAGATTCAAACTGAATCTGCCAAGCTTGAATCGGCCCGAACTCGTAGACAGGCCTACTACTATGGGATTGAAAATGTGCTAAGGGGTGGAAATGGTGTTGCACAGCGGCTTGCCCACAGGGCTATCTTTTAAATAGCTATGAACTTTATGGGAAATGCCCTTTTTGATGTAGTTCAACTTGCTCAGGCTTACATGCCTGAAGATTGAATAAATTTGCTTATCTTTCTTTAAAAGAGAAGGAAAAAAAAAAAAAAAAGTGAGCTCCACTTACTAATATAACTTCCAATCAAGCTCGAATTTGAAAGTTCTCATGTTCAACTCCAATATTAAATCAAACATATACTTAAATTTATATAAAAATAGTAAATTTGAATATTTTAAAATTAATAGAATTCTCCTTTATTAATAGTAACATTTTCARTGAATGATTATGCTTTTCTAAAAAACAAAAATATTTTGAAATTGCGTTTTTCACTTTGAAAGGTCAATGATCAAATGCATAGAAATAAAAAATAAAAAAAAGAAGTAATTGAGAACAGGTATTTACTGATTGGCCCTTAAAAACGAGGATCAAGCGCAGCAATAAGCCGTCTGCTCTAACCCCTAACTCGATCCGAAGCCCATGCATGTGGACGCAATTGGCTAAGTCTGGACTATGCGAAACATACAACAATTGGTAACGTGACAAAAATCTAAACATTCGGTCCGAGTTTGGTTCGGCTATATTTGAAGTTTGACCAATTGCACTTGATTGGCATATGTCATGCCTGGTTGGTATCCAATAAGAAGAACAAATAAAGCCAACAGAATTTTCAAGAAATCCACAGAAACATACCTCTCTTATTGCTGCATGCATAATCTACCATCCTCGTCTCCTATTTAGATTATTCCATTCCTCACCCCTTCGCTGTACCATGTGCTTCTTTTACGTACTATATAGGGATAATTTTGTAATAATTCAATTTTCATTTTACAAATATAATAACATAACTAAGAAAATTTATGTATTTGAGAGGGAGGAAATAAGTGAATGCAACAATGAGACGAAAACGCGAGTTAGTTTTTACGAATGTGTATATAAGTAACGATCTTACTAACCTTAATGGGAATAAGTAAAAAAATAAAAAATTAATAAAATTAGATTAAAAATGATCGTTTTTAAATTTACAAGAGATCAATTCAATCAAGTTGAATATAAAGGTGATTATTGTCATGTTAATAGGCTGCTATACTGATAGACCCTTATTGTTTTGTAGCCGTTAGGACACTTTGTATTCGCCATACAAATTGAATAATTTCCGAGAAAAACTATTGCTACAAAAAGGCAAGAATAAAAATTATTGTCTGGACAAAACCCTTGAGTGTAAAATGCATAATAATTGAGAATAGAACATTTAGCAAAGATCCCAGAGGAGAAGCATTATTAATTTATGACAAAGACAAAATCATYGTTATGATGAGTCCAGCCTGAGCTTCTCCCCCTTCACATGCCCTTATCTTCAATTATTTGACACATGACATATCCAGCTATACGTTTAGGATTCTTGGATTATTATACCTCTTTTCCAGCAGCTAGAGTGGAGGTGGGGTTGGAGGATCAAGAAACTAGCAAAGGATCAACTTTGGATGCCTACTAGTGCCACTGCTCTCCCGCCCGTTCAAGACAAAACAACACTCTTCTCCATCTATGCAACTCTATCCTTCTATATATGGTTCCAATTGGATTCACTTTATGTTATATTAATAAAAGAATTACGTATTAAATTTAAAATATATATATATAGTTTTCTAATTAATAAAACATTCGTAATATTAAAAAAATTTGAATTTGAGATTTTCTATTAAGATTTTAAATCTTCTAATGAACTCTCTACTATATCTTTTCAAATCTAATCCAGCTATAAATCTATTATTTTTATTTTTAATAATATTAATATAGTAAAGTACTTCAAAATATGTTTTCAACTATTGTAAGTTAATTAGAAGTGAAAATGTTAATGAAAAATTGTTCAAAATAATTTTAATTTTAAAAAATATTAAATAAAATAAAATCTTAAGCAACAGAGACAGTCCTCCCTAGTCAGAGGTCTTCCTTCCTCAGCTCTTCTTCTCGTACTTATCGCCTAATTTTCATGCATATCATATCATACGTCATGATATTAACAATCCCACTCTCCTTCGTCCGCGCGTCGCCGCACTTCATCTCCCTATGAACTCCTTGGCTCCACTGGGCCGAACACTAGCCTGTTTCCTTACTGTTCAACTCTGCTCGTACACAACTCTCGTCCACGCGGAGTATATCTATTGGTTCAAATATAAGCACCCAAATGCTCGTCTGCAGTAYACATGCGGTCATGGGGGCCCACCTTCCACCCCCAATAATTGATCATTCTCCTAATCCCCTCTGTATTCTTGCTGGCAACCCCGCCTCCTCCTACTTCTTCTCCTTCATCTCCTCCTCTTCAAACCTCTCCTAATCCCTGCCCGCCCTCACCCCCGGGCCTTGTACAGTCTCCACCGTTCTTGCAGCTTTTATCGACCCTTAAACCCTTCTCGACTTTTGCATATTTATATTCCCTAAAACCCTTGTAGCAAAATCCATGCTTTAACACAAATACAGAGGGAAAAGATGCTTCCTTTCTCACAATTTTGCATTGTGCTTTCTATTCTATTATGTTCATGGACTGTGGAATCAGTCTATGAATCATCCTCAATATATGAGGTACTTAAAATGCATGGCTTGCCAATGGGTCTTCTTCCAAAGGGTGTCAGCAACTTCACTTTGGACAACTCTGGTAAATTTGAAGTGCACCTGGATCAGGCTTGTAATGCCAAGTTTGAAAATGAATTGCACTATGATATGAATGTCTCTGGGACTCTAAGTTACGGGCAGATCGGTGAACTGTCTGGAATTTCTGCTCAGGATTTGTTCTTGTGGTTCCCGGTCAAAGAAATCAGGGTCGATATACCAAGTTCTGGATTGATTTACTTTGATGTTGGAGTGGTGTCAAAGCAGTTTTCTTTGTCTTCTTTCGAGTCCCCGAGGGACTGTACTGCTGTTCAGCTCACGGATCAGATTCAGGATGGGAAGCACATATTGGAGACCGTGTCAGAGGTCTTTCATTCTCTTGTTTTTCCTCTGTCTTCTTCTGGTTTCCATTCTTCTGAATTGACAGTTATATTCTTGCGGATTTTCTTGAATCTCAAGTACAGATATTGATCTTTGATGGGGAGAAATGTGAAACTCTTTTTTCTTTTTAAGCATTTCATTATTCTTGGTTTTTCACCTAAACCGTATTTGGCTTATGTTWACTTAGAAATTTGGACTTTAGCTGATAGTTCGTCTGGGAGAATGGAGAGAGCCGATAGTAAATTCGGAAGGATGACAAAAATTACTGAAAAATTGATTWTRTCAGTTGGTCTTTGGTTTTATTTCGAGTTTATTAGAATGTTGACTTTCGACAGTGTGCAATTTAGAAGGGTGAACMGTTGAATTTGTAATWGGAAACACATTGTTCAAAAGACCAACTCAATTAAGTTGTGGGTGCAGGGACTTCGTGAACTAATTTTTCGTGCTTTATTGTTGTGCTTCTTAAAATGTTTATTTCTTCCTCTGAACTAACAAAGGCACATCATGTGTAGTTCGACGGCTTGGAATGTTGGATATAAGTTTCATATCATATCAACCTCTCTCTTTTTATATTTGGACAAGTTGAGGCTATGTAGACCTTGTGAATTGTACTTGCTTGGTTATTGTTAGTTATCTGATGTCTATGCATTATATGCTTAAATTACTTAATTAATGCAATTCTAATACCAGTTACCTGGATAATGCCATGTCTCATTTATGTCCTGATAAAGGTGTATTTATGAGCAGAGTCTTTCAGGTGAGCTCCGGTATCAACTTCATCAGGAACAAATTGGGAGGGATGTTTTGTAGATTTTGCAGATCAAGATAGGGCAAGTTGCACAATAGCTCAATCAAGTCATGGTTCTTCCTTCTTTGATAGTATGTACATGTCTGCCAAAAGTCTGGTTTAGCAGGTCATATGCTTCATTTTGGTGTGCTTGCTCACGGTTTCCTGTATAGTGCTGAGTCTTGAAACTAGTCACTCCAGCTCCTGTCTGCGCAACAACGGTTCTTCATTAAATTGAGAAGTGAGCATYAGAAAGGCTGACAATCATCCATACTTTGTTCATTATGAAGCCCAAGGTCGGAGGATATGAAGATACAGGAGCATTACATTTATTACTGGTGATAGATTTGCAGAGGTTTGTTTTCTATGTTACATCCATCATTAAGAACATACAATGTGGGGTTTACTCGATTCTCTTTTTGTAGTAATGAGATATACATACATGTTGCATGAAAGAAATAAGAATTATATCGCGTTCGCTCTTCATTTCGCAGTGCTTATTCTTTCTGCCATATGTTTTTCATTCTGCTACTTTTGTATTTTGCTCTGTGCAAACTTTTTACCTGCCATGGTTGATTAATGCTGGGGAAGGAAACAACTTGCAGATACTTTTCAATGAAATCTGCACATACCCAAGAGGAGAATATTTTAGTCACAATCTTCAATCTACAACAGCTTGGTCTTTCTTTATATCTTAATTGAGTCTTGGTAGATATTTCTTACTGCTTGGGAATTTGAAAATCTTGCATAACCTTTTCTACAGGGTTAAGTAGATTGCTTTTAGTACATTTGTATAGCATTTGCTAAGATTGTCCAAATGTGTTTTCTGAGCTCTAAAGTGTTTCATACCTTGTTTCTCTTATGAGAATGCAATTTCCGATAAGTTCCAGTCTGATGCTTCCTACCTAGAGTCTGAAATCTTTCACATTAAATTGCAATGCAGATGGAGGYGGTGGATTGGGGGAGGTGACTAACCCCATCTTTTTGAAAAATGCTCTTTTACCTTAGAAATCAGAAGTTATTGTCCAAATATTATATCCTTGAGGAAAAGGGGAAAAAGAAGTTATTCTCAAAATACTGTCATTACTGTGCTTACCAAAGTCTTAACTCAACCTGACCTATCCTCCTCCCCTTCTTTCACCTCTTGGTCTACCAGGGTCTACCACTGCTGAATAGAGGTCTTCCTGGAAAACCATTCAGTTTTAGCTAGCTTTGTTTGATGTATGCAGAGTTCTGATGGAGTTTCAGTGCACTGTCTGACTACCTTGTCCAATGAGTTACCTAGGAGGCATACAGCACACGGGGGCCTGTTAAAGTTAAGCTGAACAAGTTTTGCTTTGRGTGCTATTGCAAGAAACTCTAACATGTGTCTGTTTGCAGGGTTARATTTGAAGTGGAAGCTATTGTGTCTAGTTAGATGCACAAACTCGGTAACCAACATATCATCTTGTACCACTATAAGTTGGACCAAAGAAGTTTGTCATGGATAGTTATGCTTCTCCTAGGATAAGACACAAAAGGAAATTTTAAAAGGTAGATTTATTCTTGAGCATGATGCTAACTTTCAAACCAGCCATTGCCTGTTTGATTGTGGAAAGCCACTTGTGAACAAAATGACTCAACTCCATAGAGATTCTACTTAGCTCAGAGCTGGATTGTCCATTTTCTGCTATCTGTTTTCGATCTGTTCTTTGCCAAGTTCTTTCCACTATTTCAAAAGGGAGGGCAAAACGATGGTCTGTGATGGTGAGTTTTTGGTCCAGGACATCATGTTTTGCTCCTACAACTTTGAATGCACCCCATGAATAATGTCTGTAATTACATTTAGCTTTTCTCTTTGATGCATCAGCAACTGAACTGAATTAATCAAACAAAAAAGTTGGCATTGAATTACATAATCTTGCAAAAGAAAACCCCACTTCTTTGGCATTGTTTGACCTTTGAGAAAGATGAGAATGGAAGTAGTTGAGATATGATTGGGACTTTTTGGTTTTTTGGATTCATAGTCAGACCTGGCGAAACTTCCATAGATATGGACGTAGAAAAATCAAACAAGTGATGCTATGTTATGGTCTTGTTCTTGTGTGATGTCAAAGTAGTGCAGAGGTGGCATCCACAATTGCCGGGTAAGCAAATATATCAAAGATTAACCTAGTGAAGAACGTATATGCTAAGGTAATCAAAGAGCAACTTTTGGGTACTCCTACGGGTACAGCGAAAGAGGTTCTTTTAAGGCAAGGGTAATAATATATAATTAAAAAAGGTTGGTCAGGCCAAATTGATGTTTTCAATCTAAACTCTGTATTTTATAAATTTGATAAAAGTATTATAATATTCGGAATGTTCTCAATTTGAGAATCGAAGTCGATGACTTCACAGTTTGATTCAATGATTGAGATATTTGAAGATAAATGGAGCAAATACAATCAAAAGCATTTATTGGATTAGGACCTCTTCTCTTAAGTTTTATAATTTTTTTAACTGCTAAAAAAATGTTTTTAACTTATTTTTATTTTTTTAATTATGCCGATAAACAAAAATTGGTTCGAAAAAGGATTTTCAACCTTTTTAAGCTAAAAATTATTACTTATAAATAAATAAAAAGATGATATATTAATCTCAAGTTAGATGGTTTCGTTACCAATTCATTTTCAGGCTTCTTTTTGGTTCAACTTATCGAATTTATATATCAGTGAATTTTGGCCACCAAAACTTTAGCTGAAATATCATCTGTGGATGGATTTTACTTTTTCTTGCTTTGGTCGAATCACTAGAAAATGAAAAACTCGATATTTAATTGAATTAATTTATTATCTTTCTTAATTTGTATATAAAATTAAAAGAATTAAAAGGATTCGTGATTCAACTAAAAAATAGAAAATGGGTAATCATAACCAAACGGTCCATTTGACAATTAAAGGTAATATTAGAAATTGAGAAGCGTTGACCAAAAGTCTTCTACRTGCTGGCAGAGACAGTTTAATCATTTTCATTTCTACTATTTTACTCCATCCCAGGAATCTACTATTTTAATCATTTCACTCTGCTCTGATTCTTTTGCAGRGTCCRCCACTTATTTATTTCTTTTATTATTATTCCAAAAATCAAACTTAATTTGGAAGATATTTTCTTATTTTCTTTTTCCTTTTAAAGACTACAAAAATATCATTGGAAAGATCTCCAAATGGCAATGATTAAGTGTTTCTTGTGTCGTGGGCCCCTCTACTTCTCATATACACGGCTCACCGAGGGAAGAAAACAGAGAAATTATTATTTAATATTAAATAGAAAGTTTTAAATTGAATGTTTCGAGAATTAGAATTTATGAGTACACCTCAATTTGAAAAAAGAATAAAATATTTAGTAAATTAATAAAATACTAATAATACAAGTCAAGCTCATGCAGGGATCATCATTTTTGTTGCCATGCAAAATTCAGAATTGACACCTCAATTTGAAAAAAGAATAAAATATTTAGTAAATTAATAAAATAATAATAATACAAGTCAAGCTCATGCAGGGATCATCATTTTTGTTGCCATGCAAAATTCTGAATTGACTCTAATTGCTTTGAATTAATACAGATTGTTTCCTTCATTTATTTAGAGTTCTCAAGTATTGCTTTTCGACCCCTTATATCTTGTTTAATTCCATCATTTTCCATTATATTTCCTCCTTTTCAATAAGGCCTACTATTTTGGAACATAAAAATGTCAACTTTTTTCTTCTGTCACCCATAGTTAAGAAGACGGACAAACAGAGAATAAGGAAGATTGAACCGGAAACACATGCCGAGGGTGTTGCTTCTCAATGAACATCTCTTATTGCTCATTTCAAATCCATTATATAGAGGATCCACTGGTTTTCAATTAAAAATATTTGGGCCTCGTTGTCCTGAAGAAAAGTAGCTATACTTAGATTATGATTTCTCGAAATCAAAATTTAGAGAAAAATTATATTTATATCAGAATGTCTGAATTACCCTAACTAAATAAAATAATTGATAATTTATATTAGCGTTTGGTAATATATCATAATTAATTGGTCAGGAATATTGTTTCGATAAATATATTATAAAGTATTTGATAAAACTATTTTAACGTACAAATTTATACAAAACGACATTGTATAATATAATTCTTGTTTACAAAGAATAAAGAACATAAATTATATTTTATTTTATTTTATTGATTAGATTCTATTACAAATTAATATTTTTTAAAGTTCAAATATTTTAAATCAATATTTTAAATTAATATTTTTTAAGGTTTACAATAGTCAATAAACTAACAAAATTTCATTGAATTTGTTCCAAAATAGAAGAAGTTAAATAACTAGATGTTCCTTACCAACTATGAGTTTTTTAGGAATTAGAGATATGCATGAGATTACATTAGTCAATTAACATTTAAATATATGCTTTCCCTAAGAGTAGTTACAATTGCTTAGACGGAAAGCTTTATTTTGTAACTTTCTCGAACAAAAACTATAAGTGCTTTTGAAGATAACAGATAAGTTGTACTAAACGCTTTTAGAACTGTTTTTATCAAAAGCTGCCGTAGCGATTGAGGAATGTATTTTGAAGCAATATTAATATTATGCATATTTCATATATAATTTTTTAACTATTAAAGAGCATTGAGAAAATTGAKAGAAAGATTATGGTATTAAATTAAAATGAATGCAAATTTTTCACCCAAGATTGAAGATATATTCAGCTGTTTACGGCACACAATACCTTAAACTACTCCGCACAATCTAACGGCATTGTTGAACCATTAAAAGCATCGAAAAGTGACACGTGTACAAGTCCAGAATCTCTCGTCTCTCACCATCGGAAAATATTTGTTTTTTAATCTATCTTCCTCACTCAATTATCATCATCACTTCCCCTCCACTCTGCTCCTCTCCTTTCTTTGCTCCCTCGCCGGGAAGAACCCAAATCCTCCGGCGAGCGACGGCATAACGACTTACCATTCATTGGAGCTTAAATTTCTCTTCCTTCTAAATTCATTAGAAATGTCAATAGTTCCATTCTTGTCCCTTACTCCACCTCTGGCACTCCACCACTCAAATACTCGCAAACCAAATATTGTTTTTTCCAGCAATATAACTTCCAATCCCAATTTTGWTTCTTTTTTGTTGAATAAGYGCTTTCGTTTCTCCCCACTCTTGAAGGGTTCTAATGGAATTGGTTCTTCAATTGCTGTTGCATGTTCGACGACGTCATCGCCGTTCATTGGAAAAGTTGGATGGCACAGAAGAGAAGGAAACTTCTCGCTGTTGTCTTTTGGTGCAAGCGCTGATGAGAGTATTTTGGAAGCTGATAAAAAGGCGGATTCTTCGCAAGTATTATCTGCTATGCTTCCCTTTGTAGTAGGTCTCACTGCAATTGCTGCTCTTTCTCATCCTTCTACTTTCACTTGGTGAGAATTTGATCAACTCCTTTGCTTTTAGTGATTCGATTGATTTTATTTTGGTTACTGATATTAAAATACTCCGTTATGACCTAATGAAAAAGTAGCAATTCTAGTTTACTAAAATTTATATGATTTTAATATCTTTTCTATTCTACTAGTATTTTTGGCTGGAGTTTAGTAGTATAGTTTGTACTACATTCTTCCAATAATTAAAGGTTAAATAATAAGAATMAGATTAAGGATTCCTTTACTATTTTATTTGCAATGTTTGATTCTTTAAGTGTTCGTACAGATCAAGGCAAGGTGGAGCTGTAATTATTATTAGGGAAATGCTAACCACAGCCTACAGCCCAAGGGCTGTGGATAAGTATTAATGAGTCGGAGAACATGTTTGGATTTGAAAGGAATTTAATTAATGGTAGTATTAATGGATAATCTTTTTCAATGAATTGGAAAACTATRAATAGAAGTATTCAATTTTTTATTAGATGCCATTTAAATAAGTTTTTTAATCATATTTTTCATTTGAATGAGTATTATTTTTTTATTGATTAATTTTCTCTTTTATTCTCATTTTGGGTTTAGGGTTTTAGGACTTAGGGTTTTAGGGTTTAGGGTTATAGAGTTTAGAATTTATTAATACTCAATGAAGTGAAAAAAAAATAATTTAGAATACTTATTTAAATGATATCTAATAAGAATAATTTAATATTCCTATTAATGGATATCCAGCCCCATTGAAAAAAATTATCCATTAATATTGTTATTAATTAAAWTTTTCTCAAAGTCAAATACATTCTCATAGTAATTAATGCTTAATCACAGCCCAGCAAAACCCTTGTTATTATTATTATATATGGTAAATAAGTGGACCTGCAATTTATTTTTCTCTTTTTTTTTTTTTCGTTTGGGCATTGCATGTGTATCAAGCCAAGACCGAGGCAAGCATACTAAGGTTGCTCAGCAACTACTTAGATTTGTGCAAATCTCTTTGTTCCTGAATGTGATAGAGGAACCTGCAGGGTGTCACAGGAATTATATGCTCCTGCACTTGGAGGAATCATGTTATCCATTGGAATCAGACTGTCCATTGATGACTTTGCTCTTGCATTTAAAAGGTTAGAAACTTTTCACAAGCTTTATGTTTACTTATCTCCTTGCTCTTGGTGGTGAGTGACAGGTGAATATTGAAACGTACATTTTAAATGCCAATTTCATTTGTTGCAGGCCTGTGCCTCTATCTGTTGGCTTTACTGCACAATATGTCCTCAAACCAGCACTAGGTGTGTTGCTATCACGGGCATTTGGGATGTCTCAAATGTTCTATGCTGGTTTTGTTCTCACGTCTTGTGTAGCTGGGGCTCAGCTGTCAAGTTATGCCAGCTTCTTGAGCAAAGGCGACGTGGCTTTGAGCATTCTTTTGACCAGCTCATCAACCATAGCTTCAGTTCTTGTTACTCCTCTGCTTACAGGCCTTCTCATTGGTTCTGTTGTTCCAGTAGATGCAATTGCAATGTCAAAGTCGATTTTGCAGGTTTGAATTTCCTCAGGAAATTGACATGCACCTAAATCATGTATAGGTGTAATTGAGCTTGTCAATTCAGAWTTCATATAMTTTTGGCAGACTAAATAAATAGGCGTTCTCATTTTTAGTGCTTTTCCACTTCCAGGTTGTCTTGGCCCCAGTAACACTTGGCCTAGTACTCAACACTTATGCAAAGCCAATTGTATCTCTGATTCAACCTTTTATGCCATTTGTTGCAATGATTTGCACTTCATTGTGCATTGGCAGCCCTCTTGCAATTAATCGGACCCAAATACTATCCTCAGAGGGTCTGAGATTGGTCGGTCCTGTATTGACATTTCATGCAGTTGCATTTACCTTGGGCTACTGGATATCCAAAATTCCAACTCTAAGGTACTCTCATTCTGTTCTTGTCCACTGTTGACAAGGAGCAGCATCAAACATGCTTGTTCATTTTTATTTTCCTTGTGTGCTTCTGAATTGCATATTCCCTGCAGTATCAGATTTACATGAGCTAGTTTCTACTCTCAATGTATAGTAGCTATTTCATAATTGTCAAGATGGTTCCTATATATATATATATATATATATATATGATGCATTAAGAGGCAAATCAAGTAATGATCTTAATGTATTGGCAGTTGACCTAAGGCATATTCATCTTCCACTTGGAGCCTGTTAACTCTGATGTGTTTATTTCTGATTTTGATAAAAAGTTGTTTAAAAACTATATGTCTATCAATAAAAGTTCTTCCTAACTTAATTCAGAGCTCACAAGGTTCAGTTGGCCTTGAACCTATTTGCTGCTCGTATGTAAATTGAAGGACTTCTCAGTTGTAGTTGGCCAAAGGTGAAACTGCTATCAATCATCTGACAGTCTTCTATTCTGACAGGTTGGAAGAAGAAGTCAGTCGGACAGTTTCATTGTGCACAGGAATGCAAAGTTCAACACTGGCTGGGCTTCTTGCAACTCAATTCCTTGGAAGCACTCAAGCAGTTCCCCCTGCTTGCTCAGTAGTTGCCATGGCTATCATGGGCCTCTGTCTAGCTTCTTTCTGGGGTAGTGGATACCGAATCAGGGACCTACCCTCCCTTCTGATTCCACAAGCTGGTTCAACTGTCAAGGCTTGACCAGTGCAGCTTGTTGTGGGAATGAGGCATTCACAAAAAGCTTTGTCCTCACAGAAATGTTCAATTTTGCCTGGCAACTTGCTTTAGGATGCTTTAGACCTTTGTATTTTGTAGATGCAGCAAGGAGTTCTATGGCCAATGGAAGACTAGATGAAATCTACCATAATAGATGCTAATGTAGTGGTACATAAAGGTGCAAATGTGGAGGCTGATGGTTAATTGTACAGTATAGTACAGTTTCTGGTCTCTTGTCTTAGCAAGAGCCACAATTTTATTTACATGTATAGTATTTAGATGTAAATGAGAATATAAATAAATGTAGTTCAAAACGGGAACTGACTCTTGCTACTCAACCCCCTACCCCAAGTTCCTTTTTTCTTTCACCTTTTCATTAGAAGGCGTATCTACTCTTAGACTAACGAATAAATCTGTCCCCATTTCTCTTTTCCTAAACATACATTACAAAATATGATTGAATTAAAAATTTAGCCTCTTACTGTAATTAGCAGCCACCAAAACTGGAAATGGGTATAGAAAAAAGCTGCATATGTGAGTGAAGTAAAAGAAAATTTTTTTGAACGTGGAATGGAAGTTGAATTTGTCATGTAGGATAGAGTTGATTCCTTTAGTCCATTTACAGTTTAAATGTGGCGCTTCCCCTCACACTGAGGTTGGAATAAGTTCTGGCAGTTTAAGAAATTCTGTCGATTTCGTGATAGCTCAGAAGCTCACTGCTCAAGTGAATGTAGCTATCAAAAAGTACAGCAACAGAAAAATAAAGTTACTTGCTCGCTGCTGCAGTTTCTTGGATATGGTGAAAAGGGTCCCAAACCAATGGAAATTAATGGTTAGACAACAAATTCACAGGCCTATAGTAATATTTGTGAAGTGTAGCTCTCACATTAACAAACATAACCCTCTCTCCATGCTCCATTTTCAATTGCACATACTGAATCTTTGGCTTTAAAATACATACAAAAGCCAGAGCCATTGAAAATTGATTCCTTAGGATATAAAGCTAAAGTAGATAGTTTATTTARGCTTTGTTTATAGTGCAATTCTCACTATAATTCTTGTCTTCATGCTTCTTTATTTACCTAATTTTGAAAACTCAAATCAATGATTTGAATGARAAAAGACTTTAGCATTTCTTGGGTCATGCATGAGGCAAATTGAATATTGCATCGTGCTGCACAACACCATAGATTGAACCTTTGAAATAGATAATCATTTAATCGTGCTCACTGTTTTCTTTTTTTGCCAATTTTAAGCTTCACATGTGATGTGCATTGATATAGAATGAGGGTAGAAATAACACAAGCTTTCACTCGAGGAGATTCCACTCTAGCTTGACAAAAACAAAGTATGATTTTTGTATATTGTTCAATTATCCTCTARATTAGTCTACTAACATGTACAAAAGTTCTTTTCTAAAATTTATCCTTAATTTGATGRGTCCAAGATTTCAATAGTATCAGTAAAAAACCTGAAAAAGATCTAAAGGTAACAATTTATTCTGCAAGTAAAAGGAACTTATATAGTTATCAATAACTCTGAGAAAATTTTATCCAAAAAGGGTACAATTATGACAAATAATTACTAAACAAAACTTTATCTTACACCAATTTAAAGACTACACAAGGGAAAAATCAAATTTACCTAAATATTCCAAGTATTAGTTTAAGACAAATAAGAAAAAACCCARAATTTGGCAAAACCTACACTTAGTATATTTCATTAAAAAAAAAAGGAAATAAGAAGTGTTTTCAGATCAAAATATTCTTCATTCCCTCTTAAAACTACATAAGTATATCTGACCTTCTATATTTAGAACTTCCAAAATCCAGGAAAAAGAATGGAGCAGTGGCTAAGCTTCACATTATAAACTGGAAGACTTCATTCAAATTAATGAAACCAAAGTAGTTGTAGCTCATAAATCATTTTCACGTCCTTTCATTTGTACCAATCAAAATACAAACAGTTTCCATCTTCTTTTGTCAACGAATTACTGGTTCACTACACATTCTAATAGTATACTATCACCGATGGCTTGTTCATGTTGTACCTTTGAAACCCTACTTATGCTACTTAACTTTCTTACTTCAGTACTGTGTCACATTCTTCTTTCTATTCCTGYAGTTTTCTGAGTGCTAAATGGCTTATCTTAGACTGTACACTACAGGAAGGAAGGCAACTAGAGATGAAAAATGCAAAACTGAGGGACCAAGTCGTTTGAACTCTTATGGTTTCTGCTAATCGTTACCAAGAAACTGCACTATATTTGCCCTTCAAGAGACTGAGATTTGCAACTTAATTTTGTTAAACGGAAATTTGCCCAAGAAAAGAAAAGGTAAAGAAGATTCTAAAGCCGGCCTGCTAAATGAAAGATTCTTTGCAGGCCATATATACTTTCATGCGCGTTTATTATGTATATTTATATACAGATCATTGAAGAGATCACATATTATCTACCCATGGAAAAATAGGTAACAATACTTAAATTTACTAATTCAGGTATGCTTAATGCTTATCAAAGAACTGAGGACTATGAAGTTGTGAAATAACGGATGTTGACTGAGGAAATTTCAGAAAGTCCCAAAATTAAGAGCAAAAACAATCAAGATTCTAGCAGGCATAACATGCTAGGGATTGTCAAATTTCTAAGATGTTTTACTTTTTGGAAATGGGCAACTTTTTCTGTGCAGTCATTGGGAGGGAAACAATAAACTATTTGAAGATTAGAAAAGGTATATGAACATTAACAAGATGTTTCACCTTCCTGATACTTCAAGTCTTGACCTGCATCACTYAGAGAAAAGTGATGATACATGATTGTCACACAGAAACGTGAGAGAGAAAGCAGAGAATTATGGTTCCGATTTCTGTACAAACGGAATACGATTTCATCACCTTATCATAAACGTCATGGTTACATACATTATTATTCGAAAAAGTGCTGCTGTAGACAGATTTACTCAAGTGATTGATCAACAGCCATCTTTCTCCTTTGCCTCACACTTACTGGGCATATGTTCATCGGAATCAGTCCTATCCATGATATCGATATAATAGCTCAACTCAAGCCGAATAAAAATCAACAATATTTCTCATGATCTGCACCTGGGAGGTGAGGCACTTTATGTAATGCGTAGTCTCGTCCAACAAGCTGCAAAAGTCCATTACTTCACCTCCCGGGACGAGCTTTTGGAGTTCGATGGCTTTGCTAGGGTTTTCTTTTATGCTTGTTTTCTTTAACAATGAGGKGCGAGCTTTGTTTCGTTTCATGACCATGGCGCGGGTAATCAGACCTCGATTTCTAATCTTCCAAAGCAACGCACGGCTCCATGCTCTCTTTGATCCTACCGCTGAAGCCATGGAAGCATATGCAGCAGTCTTAACCATATGGTATCGCCTTCTTGTCTCCCCGATAGACGTTTTGGTGGTTCTCTGCTTGTTGAGTTTCTTGAGAGCTCGGAGAAATCGATAGGCAAACCTAATCTTGATGGACCTGTGGCTCAAGGGGAAGTGTTGAGAGATCATGGAGGGCATGCTAATGAAAGACAAAGACACAAGAAGTACTGCAAAAATTTAGGGTTTTTTGGAATTTAAAGCTCTGCACGTGTGCTTTAAATTGTAGAAAGAATGAAGAGTGAACTATGAATCGGGCTTGCCTTTTATCGATAGATCGATAGAGAAAAACAGCCCTCCTCGTCCAGACACAAAGGGGGCCTCTTTGCTCAGAAGGACAAAAGGAAAATTCACTTCTGACTTCTGACACAATATCTACTTATAACAAATACTACTTCTACTTAAGAGAGAGAGTGAGAGAGAGAGAGAGAGAGAGAGGAATGAACGTGTGGAGGGAATGGAAAATGAAGAGAAAAGAAAAGAGAGGAGATTGAGAATGGGCGGTGAGAAGCTGGAGGAGACTTTGGGGAATCAATCTTTATTTAATTTAATTATATATTAAGTATAAAATAGGAAAGAAAAAAAAGAAAAATATATCATTCTATGATGTTTCATCTTTCATTTTCAAGGTCTGGGTTTGGAGGTGAAAAGATAGTTTTGTGGGCCTAGAAAGGGCCAACCACCATATGATCGCACATGGTTCCATTACCCACTTGAATGGTGGGCCATTTTCGGTTTTTGGTTCTATTATTGCCACACTATATTTTCCTCTCATCCTCATGTTGGTCTGTTTTGGCCGTTAAAGGGAAATGTGGTGGCGGAGGCGGCCGTTGCCCTGGTTTCTGCTCCCATCATTGCATCCAACCTAACGGCTTATACTATCATAATTAGTTACACTATATAGTGCTAATAGCTCGAGGAACACTACAATGTTGATCGGAAGAAGATTTTGCTGATGAATAGCGTATCTTAACCAAAAACATAGAAAAGGGAGATTGTTATCGTTTGTTGACAGCATAAGGTGTTGAATTATAAAAATAGAACTAAATAGTAAGATTCGACCGAAATGGATCAGAACAAAAGGGATAAAAGTTCGATTATAATGATATCGCTTTAATAATTCTCATTTCTCTCTCCCTCTCTCTCTCTCTCTCTCTCTCTCTCTATATATATATCTATTTTCTAATATACTCTTCTCATTAGGTGCTCAATGTTAAAATATGAGATAAAAAATGTTCACTTTAATCTTGTACGAGTGTGCTAATCAAGATTCATGTTCTTGTGAATTATTTCCGCTAGGTTTATTCTTGAAGCTTTATGAAGTGCATTATTCAGGCAGGAAGGAACAAAGGAATTTTTCAATTGACATAAAAGGGCTGTTATCTTCCCTAACACGATCAAGTAAATAACAGTATAACCTTTGATTAAGTTTTCAAAAAGAAACAAACTTTTAAGGAATTAAATTCCTTCTAATTCATGATTACATTTGACTTTTAATATCTATTTGTCGAAGTTTTTGTGATTCTCATCCTCAATTCATCGATCATTATTTCTATTGATATGACATCGAATCTGGATACTTGACAGRATCAAAAAACTTATAGAAAAACTTCTATCGACATATTTTTTAAACGATGTATAAATTAATCTTAAAATTCCTTAATTTTACGAGGAGATATAGAGATATGGGGTTTCCTCTGACAGTCGGCGGTCATGGACAAGGGTCAAGTGGCCCCAAGACTTCCGGAGGAGCCTCCGCCGTGAGACCAAAATGCTTGAGACGCAAGCCCAACTCACCAACCCATTAATTAATCAATGCCTATATAATTGACAAACACTAGCCTGCTCATAGTTAAGATACCAAATCTTTCATTTCAAATAATTATCATTATTTGATTGATACGAATTAACTCCATAGAGGATTCCAATTGTTAGAATACTGAACTGCTGGCTGTCTAAGATACTATTAAACAGGTTGGAGTGAATGACAAAAAAAGTTTATAGGAAGAGAGGATCTTGCATCTTTTAATACACTTAGTCGAACTATCAACTTATAAGAAGCATATTTAAGTTCAATGATCCAAGAACAAACGGGGAAAAGACTGAGGAAATTACTTTTTAGTGCAAAGGAGTAGTGAAACAAAGGAGTCCGAGTTGCCTTGAAGTGAAGTTTGTCATAGTTTGTGCTTTCAGTCAAAACATTGTAGAATTCAACAGATGTATTTTGACTCACCCGTGAAGTATCAAGTGTGAAGAGATTTATGTGATCAATCATTGAGTAATGGATGGGAATATATTGATATAGGAGTGTTGAGACCCCGCCGGAATTGAAGAATTTCCACGCCGGTCCAGTAGAAAGAAATGGACAAAAGCTCTTCTCCCACTGGTCATGCATGAAAGCCTTAGACCAACTAACCGTTTGGTAAGTCGAGTTACGCCGTTGGAGACTTACCTAGAATATATACACAATCATGAAATATTTGGGAAAAAGAAAAAGCAAGCYGATTACGATATATGATTAAGAAAAGAAAAGCTAACTTATTATGCATGAAATTAACAAATAATATTAATACCTGCATTTAGCAATACTGGTAGGGAAGACGATGGGGATTGAGCTGGCATTGCTGCTGGTGCGGAACATAGATATTTCAAAGCAAAGAAGATTATTATTATAAGCAGGGAAGAGATGAAGCCCTTCTACATGGGACAGGGAAGAAGGGGGGAACATGCGGTAAAGCTGTATATTGGAGAATTAACACTATGGAGATCGAAACGCACGGTTGGCTGGACCTATTCTAGAAGAGGTAGAGGTTTCAATGGCAAACGAGGAACATGGTAGGCCCTCTTGGCTATGGGGGTGACATACATCAGAGTCTTTTAAATTGAGACTCCTTAACTAATCACATAATTAGACATGTTTTTAGATAAGCAAGATCCGCATGCTTGCTTTAGGACCACAAAACTCCCACTGACTCACCAACAGTTGTAATCCTCGATACCCAATTATAAACAGTTATGTGGTGGGAGGCTATTTAGCATTAAATTTTCTCTCTATCCTTGTCTTCTTTTTTTTCCCTTAATGGTTTCTCATTCGGTCTGTATTCATCATTAACCACTCAGTCAATCACATTTGCATTTCAAAGTACGTGTGAAATTAAAAAATGCTAATTCAGAACCTTACTTGGGCTCATTGAGCTAAAACAAAGATTGACAACCATTCATAGTCCGCATGCGAAATGAGTCWTAGTTAAAACTGCTTATAGTAACRGGCATGTCCTTTTGTCATTCTGCCTTCCTTTGAAGGAATGAGTCATTTTCTAATCAGGAAGTACTCGCAGTTCCCATGACATTGAGAGATAAATGAAAGAGAGCCAGTGCAATAGGATGTAACATAACGGGGTTCAATTGGGACTAATAAGCAGTACGATTTAAGCTCAAAGGTCTCCCAAAACTGTTACTTATATTTCCTTTATGGAGTACAAAACTTCAGACAGTGATATTTAGCAGGTTTTGCAAAAAGTTAAAATCTCAATATTGAGCAAGCTACAATTTTTTGAATTTCTTCTATCAATAATACAAAATACATGTTTCTATCTATTCACATTGGCATTTTGCTTTATAGACAAATAGCACTCAATACCCTATTTCTGAAAACATAATCGCAAGGTCCAAATCTTAATAAGAATCAATAACAGAAAACCATAGAACTTTCAGTTAAAAGTTCCATGACTGCTGTGTTCATCTGTTGATGACTCTGATGCAGTGTCATCTGTTGCAGAGTTTGAGGTCGAGTCCAAAAGGCTCTCGCTGTCAGAAGAGACAGATGTTTGGTCTTCTACTGGATGTTTTAAGTACCAGTACATTATACTTGCTGTAAGAGTGAGGATCATCTTTTGGTTCACCTAATGAAATACACCACATATAGTTTATTCATACGATTGATTGACAAGTATGTGATAATAAATGAAACTTAAAAGGAAAAGCATATTTATCTTATAAATTGTACATTCAGGGGATTGTACTAAAAAAAGAAAAAGACTACTGTTGCCTCTTGTTATAGGAAAAATCATAAGTAAGATAAGAGTTGACTTTTTCAGCTAAGCAGGTGAAAACCTCGTAACAACCTTCAAAATACAAAGACATCACCAGTAGAAATACATATGAGTTACCTCAATTAAATCCTCGGGAAGCAAAAAAATTGAGCATCCAAGCTTTCTGGCAATACTGATAATATAGGACGCGTTCATCCTTTTCTCGTCCTCTGCGTTGCCAAATAATTGCATAAAAATGAAAATGAGATTCAAACACAAGATCGACCAACACTGGGAAAATGCATAAATTGACACCGGAAAAGTAAAGATTAGACAAGACTTTCAACATGTTTTTCGTGTATTTCTTACTTGTATGAAGATCACAATCAGCAATGACCACTACTCACTTGTTTTACTCTTTTTTCAGAATGAAAAATTAGCTATTATTTTATGTATGAAGCAATTCAGCCATGTGTCAGAAAAGCACCAGGATAAACATATAATACTCGCACCAAAGACTACCTTCACAAGATATCTATACTCACAACTCCATATCTATATACTTTTTCCATCTAAGGTTAAAATAGTATCAGGGATAAGCTATAGAAGAATCTCGTTACCTCTGTTAGTTAATGCTGCGRTCAAAAAGTTACAAACACAAAATATAAATATTTTCATGCAAAATTGTGCTTTTTTGCCAGGTCACCAGAATGTTGTGTTATGGCAAAAACTTGAAGCATTTTAAACTGCTCAAGATTACTGCAGTTCTGTGTAGAGCATCTTGAAATAAGAGGAGATTGAAGTAATATAGAGAGGCACTAATACACAAATATCAGAAGAATTGAGACAGTAGTATACCACTTTCTCCTTTTGTAACAAGACTCCAATTAACAGCTCGAGGATGTACAGCACTAAGCAGCTCAAGAAAAAAGATGCCATCAGACAAACTCTTGTCCTGCAAATGTCAAATAGGAAATAGCTTAAACGAAAGAAATTGAGATAATATACATCTCKAAAATCTTATGCACTTCTAGGTTATACACAAAACAAAGCTGACTCTAAACTACGCAAATAACTTCCCTTTTGCCCGCAAATTTATTCTATTTGGAAAATCAGATAGAGAGCATCATAAATTTTCCCATTCCCCACTAAAATGAAACTTTAACATTGCCAATATTAGGCTTTTTTGATAAGCAGCTAAATTTGCTCCTTAAGTAGCATATTATGGGTCTTTAAGTAATTGGGCAAATAAGATCCTTCTAAAATAATGAACAAGACAAAAGAGAGGTTGCTTTCAGTAGCAAAACACCCCAAATTTTTGTCTTCCATTTTTGCATAGGAAGAAAGCTATTAAAATGATACCTTAAAACTGTTCATATGACTCTTGCTTCCTGAAATTTTGACTTTGTTGTTGGCCCATTCTAAAATGTCACTATCAGTGATTTCCTTTCCATGAGAATGGAATCTCAAATTCTTCAGCAGCTGAATTATGTTATATCGCATCAACTGCCACAGATAAGCTGAAATGAAGTCCATAACATTCCTTTTGGAATTAGTTAAAGCTCTCTTCTGTCTAATTGTAAAAATCATGAATTGCAAAATTATATTGTTTAACAAAAAGCAATGTGATAGAGCACGTACCTAGTATTAATTTCTTATTTCCTTGAACAATATCATTTCCAGCAATATTAACCAGTGAAAACTTTAATTGTTTTCCAATCTTGACGACTTGATTACAGTTTTCAACTTTTCTGAATGGCATCTTTATTGGAGGCTTAGATGCAACTTTCCAATTAACAATTCCTGGTGATATCTTATCAAGTGTCTCCAAAAGTATCCATCTGCAAACACATAGAAAACATAGATAATTAGAAAAGAAAGAGATACTGAATCACTTTTAGGCAACACTACATGAAAAGCAAGGAACTTCTTATGCAAATCCACAAAGTTGCAATACTCAGCTACAGGGATTTTACGCACCCATTTCTAAGGTCTTCAAAAACATTATCAATATACATGGAATTGCCAAGACTATTTAGCCAAAACCGGAATGCTGTCTCTTCTCTGGAGATTTGGGTGTCCTCTGGCATTTCAAGAAAAGATATCTGTTTTGTTTGGGTAGAAAGACCATTCCTGTCAAGGAAAACTTACGTTAGCGCCTAGAAACCAAAAGCTTTAATATGATTAAAATAGAGAAACCAGGAGGAAACGCAGAGACCACCAGTCTAAAATTAAAGCAAACATGAGTGTGAATAGCCACAAGAAACCAATATAAACATGAAAGCGTAAAGCTTTCATAAATCACCTCCTTACATAGTTCAAAACACTTGATTTAACCAAGAACCAGTAATGGAACCTGTTGATTCTCATGAAGTGTTGTTTAGCACTGATACCAAAGTGAACTAGGTAATTATTTCAATCGTAATATGGCATTCCAACATTCATCAACAGTTCAGTCACTGCTCAAAAACCAAGTGCATAGAAGATTTTCTGTCAAGAAACTCAAATGGAAATCTAAGTTTAAATTCATGCCATAAATTCATATGTTCCAACAGAAACTATTTTTTTGCTCAAGATAATGTGATTGATTTAGCAATGCCTGTGCATTCTAATCCTAGAACCTGCCCCTTCTTGAGGCAGGTAGTTTTGAATACAGGCCTTTAGAAGATTTACAGTTTGCTGGCCCTAAATATGTTTGAGTGAAGTTGCAGAACCCACAATGCAAAGAAGAACTTTTCAAATTTATAAATGCTGCTATGTTTTGTCCATGAAATGAATGCACAGCCAGTAGAATCAACTTGGTTCTTTTATGATAGCTCAGAGGCACAAGTGAAACTCTGCTCAAGCATTTTTCTCATCTTTTTGTTCGTTATGATAAGAGAGGAGGGTATTAATTAACAACTGTCATTTTCATTAGTTACTTGTATTCTGAGCAATATCAACTTCCACTGTGAAGTCTAATGTCATGTCAAATCAACTGTTTAGTCACCTGTGCTGAAAGATGTGAGCCACAAATGCGAGGTTAAGATTTGGAGAACCTTCAACAATATCTTTTGCTGTCAAGTATCTCTTGCAACCCATTCTATCTGCATGTTCCAAAACCAGCTTAGCTCTTTGTAAAGGATCTTTCACGGATAACATGGATGGATTGCTGTGCTCAGGGGCAAGAATGTTCAACAGGTACGCATAAGCCTCTGCATCCTGCAGCAATATCAGATCACAACCTCAACTGTTAGCAGTATTCCCACCACAGATGCAGAAATTTGAAAAATGAACAACTGCAGAAAACTAATACCTCAATAGTGCTATGCATATTTAGGAGATTCATTATCAAGCTTGAATTAATGAAAAGTAATGCTTGCCCAAAAAGAGACAGACAAAGAAAGGGCTTTAATACTTCATAAGGAGAGACTTTCTTTTGCAGAGATGGAATATTCAATTACAATTTTCAGAAAACTGTGAAGGTTATATTCTGATCCTAAAGAATCCAGAAAGCACATCGAGTAAAAACAAAGAGACCAGTAATCATAAGACCCCTCCTCCCCCCCCCCCCCCCCCCCCCCCCCCGCTCCCTTCCTTTCTTCTTTTCCTTTGAAAATCGAAAAGCTTTAACAAATATTTTGTTAAAGACCCCCTTATTTTTTCGCCGCAGGAAACATTTCCATACCATTTGAATGTCAGAACAACTAGATGAGGGCAATTTTATTTCATTGGCATGAGACTGCAAAGTTAACCACAAAGTGGTTACAATCCAATTTCAACTCATTCCTGTATACCTTTACATCCGAGGAGAAGTTAGTGACAGTTTTCTTGTATCCTGCTTTCTTCAGTTGAAAATTCAGCCACCTAAGCAAAATCTTCTCAGGGGGCAGACTCATCAACTCCTCTACATCCTGAAATTGCAAGTGACAAAGTCAGGTGGTGGCATAATCACATCATTGTTGGAAAACAGAATCCTATTATAGGAGAAGTCTCTTCACCTTACTATCATCAACCAACTCCACTAGTTGAGGTGTTTTCTTTAGATTGAGATCCGCCAGGAGTTGTATCTAACACAGCATAATTTGGAGCGTCAAGCTTTTATGGAATTGACATTATGTAGATTGCTTTAGTACCCCGATAAGGAATCAAAAGCTTGATCACCACCTTATTGGATTGGGATATTTTAATGAAAGGAGGATTCATTGTAAAATCCTCTCAATTTTGGATGAATTATTGGCTTGCAAAATTTACCTTTATAATTTGTGATATCAATCCAAGAACTAGATGCCTCTGGAAAAGAAAACAAGCAAAAATGTAAATTGTAGTCATCGAAAATGCTTAAAAAGAAATTTAAGAGGAACAAATAAATACAAAGTAATTTGAAAAACACCAAACAGTTATGACCAAAGGATTGCCTCCTAAGAAGCATCACATGAATAGCCACAATCCATTCAACTGAAGTCAAACAGTAAAGATAAAGACACCTTGATTGTCATTAAGAGCTTAAGATTATGGGAATATGTCACTTTGAAACACATTTTACTAGTGATGGAAAATTAATGACTCGAACTGAGAAAGTTGAAAGATGGAAAATTGCAATGCTAGTTGCAGCAGCCCACCTCATTTGCTACTACCATCCAAAACTAGCTTGAGCAAACACTAGGCCAATAACTTATTGCGACCTAATTACAAGTTCCTAGGAAACCCCYCACATTTTGTTCCATTATACATGAATACAATCTGTTCCGCCCTCGTCTTAACTTCAAGGTAGCAAGGAAAGCAAAAATTGAAAGATATAAAATAATAAAAAACACCAGTCCACACAACAATGAGAAATCTTTTTACTTTAGGGTATGCTACTATGTGCTTAAAAAATCCACCAATTTATATGATGTACATACCCTTCCTTCGATGAAGTCCTCATTTCCTATATTGACTACAGTACATCCTATTGCCTTCGCAGAGTTGAGGCAAAGAGTATGATTCTCATTCCTTTCCCATGGATTGAGGACTCTCTTTGTATTTATTGCCCTTTCATCAATTGTTCCCGGCACTGCCACATTGATGAGCTTACTGCATGTGGAAGAGAAAGAAGCAAAAAGAGTACTGACGATGTTATTGACTCTTGGTAGCAAAATTCAGAAAATTATACGGGGCACAAAGGTGTAGATGATTACCAGATAAGAACGCCATCCTTAGCAATTTCGAAAAGATCATTAGTTGAAGGATCTAAAGGAAGGTATTTCTTTAGGAACTCATCCTCCGCGAGATAGTTATTTATGTGGGCAACATATGATGCCTTCTCGGATTCACTAATTGTGTGAAGTAAGGTCGAAGTGGGAGACTTAAGGAACGCAGATGAAGTCTTTGCACCACTTCCCATTCTTGCAGACATTAGCGATTGGAATTTCAAATAAACCTGTGATAAGTTTAGCACATCCATGATTTAGTTAGACTTGTTGAATACAATGGCTAAGGATAGTCAAACAGGGGGGGGGGGGGGGGGAAGGAAAACAATTAAGGCCCCGGAGGTTGCTTTGAAAAAATGATATCAAAAACAGAACTTACTATATCTTGATGGTTTTATGGCCGTTGGGTTCTCTTAAATCAGTTCAAAATTGCCGAAAGTTAGAACATATGATATGAACTTCTTATAGCTTCTGGTCTCCATCATTTTCAAATCCCATTGCTTTCATACTTCTTGTGGTACAATTTCAGAAAACCACGAACTATGAATTTCACTGGTTTTACTGGCAAAGGCCAAATCAAATAAACAAATAGCACAAATTCCAGATACACATCAAATCCAACAAAGTAGGAGCCATTGAATCGAGGAAATATCGAAACCTGCAGATCCAAAAGTGAAGTTTCAAGTAAAAGGAAAATGAACAGCTCAGTTCGGTAATATGCTTGATTGACGGGAGATTCTCAAGTTTCTTTTAAGCCTTAAAGACACTAGAATTGAGAATCAGACTTTTGAGTTTGACTTCCTTCTCCTTTCCTACGTTATACCCACAGATAAAACCGATTCAGAATCTACATTTTCCAAATATTCTCATATTTTCTCGCACTTTTTAATCTATGTTTCACGGAAATGTAGGGATTGCCTAACTGCAGATTTACCCGAAGAAAAAGTTCGAAATCAACATCATCATCCAAGTCCGGGTACGAATCTCGAAGAAATGCAGCTCTTTCTTCCTCCGTAAGATTCTCTCCTACATGTTTCAGTCTGCACATTTTGGACGGCAAGTCAGAGAGCTTCAAACCTCCGCTGTTCTCCCTGCTCATTGTGGAGAACTGCGAAAAATAGAAACCGTAATCGTCTCACTCAGAATCACGTTCAAGTTAACTCATCGATAAGTCACAGAAACAATAACGATAATTCATAACGTATCTGAAACTTACATGAGATTTCAAGCTCCGAAGCTCGACCTGAGTGAACTGATTCTGGAGCCATGGATCTGAAACCAACACGCCAACATATCCAGCCATTCCTGATGACTCTGTAGATGATTCAAACTTAAAAATTCAGAAGAAAACAGATAAAAGCTGAAAAGATATGCCCTGGTTGTGCACTCTCTCTCTCTCTCTCACAAAAGAGTAGCGAGGAAGCAGTGGCCTAACACTGGGGACGGAGAGGAGCTGTCAGAGTTCAAAGACAAGTATGAGAAAATTCAAAATATGACCATAATGTCCCTCCGTAGTTAACCGTTTTATTGGAGATGAGCATGACCTTTTCTTGAACTGAAATAATTACTGAATATTTTATTCAGCTGACATAATGCAAACTCAGGTGCGGAAACTGAAAAAGTTAATTAATGAGAGTTACCACTTCTGGGTTGATAATTGCCCTCACATGGATAATTTGGTTTTAATGTTCACCTAATCACAACGGCTGTGAAAATTTTGGCCCCACACGGCAGTTTTTTACCCTAGATAATTATACTTAAAGTAGCAAAAATGATCATTATTAAATTGCTATTCCACGTGGAAATTTAAATTTCTTTAAATTAAGGGACCATAAAGACCCTATTCGGCATTGATTTCAAGACGAAGCATAAGTATCAATTCCCTTAGATATTGTTCTATGTGTAATTGTAATTCTGTTTAAGTTAAATTAAAAGGAAACAATGGAGAATTTTTGCATGTTTTCCTTATTAGCGAGAAAAGTTATAGTAAATTTTAACGATAATCCTCTCATTCTTTATCGAYAGTCAATAAATTATATACAATTTAATAGATAARGAGTTATAGATTACTTCGTATCATTAGATTAGATATTACTTATCAACAAGTTAAAGTTAAAGTTTACTCACCATAAAATTATTCATTTTTTAATCTTGAGTGTCTATTTTGGTACATCTCAATAATACTATTCCTAAATTAGTGTATCATTTATCGTGAAACACTTATAAAAAGATAAAGAGAGTAATACTTATTCACCAAAATCAAATATCTTCTCGTAAATTTTATAACATATTTTTTACCAATTAATCATAACACGATTTGTGCTAATACATTTTATCTTCTAAATTAATTAACTARTTCTATTATACATGAACAGATTTCACGTGATTATTTGGATAGCATAAGCAATACTATAAGATGTACTAGAGGATTTACAACTCAGGATTCCTATTTTTTTTTTTTTTGCATTATTAGCATTGACAAATTGAACTTATAATTTTGTATTAATACTTAAAATAACTGTCATTTTTGTTGAGGGTACCTTTTACAGTTTTCTTAACAGTAAAGAACACAACATGAGTGGGCATTGATAGTTGACAGCCCAGATTTGTACGTAACTTGCCTCGGCAGATGACGTGTGGTTGATTTCAAATTCTATCGGCACCTCCACGCCTTCGTGAATGAGGGATTGTCTTGTCATTTACAAATCTCCGGGCCAGGCCCGCGGAGAAAAACCGGTTTACTTCTAGAATAGATTTTAAACTACGAAGTCATAACAAAACGGCTACTTTTCAAGAAGGTTTTTTGGCTCTATTTATTTGAAATTAAACTCAGCACAGTTCCTCCAGCAAACAGCCAATATGATAAATAATTYCATAGAGGGTTTTGATCCATACTAGTCAGGACTAGAGTTCAAATTAAGATCGAGCCTTAATTCTTTGAGATTCGGCGCAATTTAATTTTACGTATCAATGTATATTTAATAAAAGCCTTAAAACCATAAAAGGAGGTCGTTGAATAATCTCCATGAAGAGCATMCAAAATCAAATACTCCATTTCTCAACAAACATATGCACAATAACCAAAAGTGACCAAAAAGAAAAAATAGATAAAGCAATGAAACAGAGAGACCCAATCGTTTGACATACCACCTCTGTATAGCTGGGAAGCAATTATAGAAAAATCAGCACCTCGCGTGGGCAAAACTAAAACTAAAGTCTTGAACGAGTATTTCTSTAGATAYTGCCAGTGMGATACATGYGATATTCAAGCAAATATGGGGAACCAAGTATTAGRTGGCCGGGCCAAGTCRAAGATATGGTGTTTTTCTTAAACCCAAAACCCATAGCTCCGCAAGTGCCAAAGAATACTAGTTTGTGTAGCACAAATACCCACTGACAATTTTGCTTTATTGGAAAGGCAATAGTTGGMAAAGATGCTTTGGGAATTATTGAGGGCATATGTTGGCATGCCTGTCTTGCTTCTCCATTTTGCAACGTCTTGATATTCCAAAGTTGAGAAACCATTAGAAGTTTTAGAATTAGAATTAATGTTCTTTTGAAGTGTAATTCTTGTTTTAGTGAGATCAAATTGCAGGACAAGTAGGGCCATTAAACACATGGGTTTCCCCACTCTTGGTGATTTGATCTCCAGTAGCAGTGTCATCATTTCTAGTGATTGGACAGGGGAAAAAGTGTGATTCGACTCATATTTGAGTTTGATTTGCTTTTATCATCTAAAGCTTACTTTATTAAACTATTAGGTGCTAGACAATTCAGATTCTTTTGTTCTATATTACCAGTACCACTATTCTATTAATCTTCAGTTAGTTTAACTGTCTTGTATTTTGTATAWTTACTCTTATTCTTCTTCTTAATCTTTAACTAAAAGGAAAGTGATGAGGACGGCAGTAGTTAGACCGAGTTTTGTCAAAAGACTCYAATCCTAGTATAAAGTTAGCGACATTTATGCTCTCAAACAAAGTTTGGATGGTAGAAGGTCATGGTCACATATACACACACCAAGAAAAGAGGGCAGTTGGGAATGAAGGTGTCCAGGTTTTAGATATCAAAGTTCCTGTTGAACACTAAAGTTTGAAACACCAACTCAAACTATGGACTATATTTCCTTGTAAAACAATGACTTTCTCAGCGTTCAAAAAGAATCCACTCAGTGATATTTTAGCAAGATAACATGGTACTTCTTGTCTATATGCAGTCACGTACCCCAACCACATAAGTAGTTATGAAATGAGACAAAAGTCCGCACAAGTATATGAAGTAAAGTTTGCAAATCAGCAAGAAAATATGCAACGTCAGAGGATATCTAAAAATGATGACTTCATACGAATGAGAAATATATATATATATATACACACACACACAGCAATAGTCCCGTCTCATCATGTATACTGGGTAAAAAGAACTCAAAAGCTACTATTGACTAACAAAATCACAGCCTTGGGAAGCCAACATTCTAAAATATCCGTATGACATCTCCTTCATCGCTGCAAGAACTAGAATGCAATTTCTTGAAGGATTTGAAGGGTATTCTGATGAACCTGAATCAAAATTTATGAATTGAAAATGTTACTCTTACTAAGGCAAGCAATGATAGGTAATTTTATATTATGACAATGGCCAGATTTCAGAGTTCATTTTCATATAAAAACTCTTAGTAATCTTGTTGCCAATATAAAGCAGCAATTAGACATGACACAAATTAGAAACATAAACTGCACAAGCGTCAACTAATTGCAATACAGAAATCCACAATTCTTAAATGTCAAATACCAGTTAATTCTTAAGTGTACAATATTAGCAGATGTTATGCAAACAGCTTCTCAGAAAGATCTGAATGAGAACATTTTATGCTAGAGTTAGAAAAGGATACTTGTGCTTGAAACAAAGTTAAGTTGTCAATTTCACTGATTTAAGCATTAAGATGCAGAAATAAACTGACCCATTCAAGATGTTGTGCAGTGACGCCAGAGATATTCCCTGCATATATTCCACCTAGCACCTACAAGTCCCAACATAATGTGAATGAAACTAAGTTACAAAATATCACAATTCTTTCCTGGTAGAAATTATCGAATAAGTGTTACACTCGTTTCCTATAAGTATCGATATTTTTATTCCATAAAATAGCTCAATGAAAAAAGTATTGAAAAAAGGGGAAAACATTTCCTCTTAACTGTTCCAGCCTCTTTACTGAATATCATCCTCAAGTTCACGAACACTAGGATAGCTGAAACCTTTATCTACATATAAAATTATCACGACATAAAAGTTTCATACCTTTGAAACAGTCTCCAAGAACATCCCAGGGCGAACTGGTAATGGTTTATGACCAGTAATACTCGCCTATATTCAAGATTACAGGGTCAATATTATATACATCACATAATCAGCAATAATATTGCTGGGATTTATTTGTTATCGGTTAGCATTTGTAAACATCTTACCCTTCCTGTAATCCCACCAGAGACCTTTCCTCCAGCGGTAACTTCTGCATCACTAGCAGACTCATCTGCACCTTCATCTTTTCCTTGCATTACATTCTTAATCATCTCAAGGACAGTTTTCCCAGGTTTTAGAGCAACAAGCTTGGTTAAAAAGTTGACCTGCACCATTGCGATGCTATAAAATCAAGTTCTRAATTTGCTAAAAGAAGCTGCTACAGAAAAATAAAATAAAATTACTAACATACAACAGTTTGCCAGGGATGTTCACAGACTAAGAAGGCTGAGGAAACAATAGATATATATATATATATATATAGGATATAAAATCATCAGCAAACAGACCTCTGACTCAGGAAGAGTATTAAGACCTCGATCATTTCTTTCATCTAGTATTCCACCACCCATCATATTTCTAGCTTCTTCTCTGATCAAAACAAGCCTAGCAAGTAACTTGCGATCAGGAACAATGCGACGAGTTTCCATTGTCTGCAAAATTATGATTATCATCGCGGTAAACAGTTAATGTATATTAGCAAACTAGAGCAACTAGAAAATGAATACTGCAAGCAAATTAACCTTTTAAAGGTGGCATCAGGTTTCTTAGATTTGAGGCATCGAATTGGATCACCCAATTCCGGTAGCAGTCCTAGGTTCCTCTTTAAACTTATAGAACAACGATTCGACTATAACATTTAAAAGTCATATATTCCAGTTTCCAATTCAATTATGATTCTAGGACCAAATGCAGGCAAAAGTTCCAATTTGTGATCACCAGAAAATCCCCAAATCACTTACAAAAATTAAATAGTTTTATCTGTAATCTGAATCTAAGTTAGGCTTCTCCATAGAATGAGTAATTACAACTGTTTCCCGTGAAAATCTCTTAGTACCGACGTGATCTGACATAAGAACTGATTATGTCACTTTCTTATAATTTTGCTCAATGGTAGTATTCCAAGAATGAGAAATCATCAAATCAAAATCTTCCTCTTTGACATATCAATGAATAATCATATTCCAGATAACAAGAGCAAAAGGTGAAAGACATAGATCTAGTTATGTAATGATTTGCCATGTGTCAGACATGTCTTTCAAGATTGCCACAAGACAATTCCACTGAATAAGTGCTAATAACCAAGTTCAACAACAATAATGTTCCTCTGATATGGTGTCTTCTTTAATGAGAAAGATGGCCTTATCTTGTCAATAACAAGGTTCTAGCACTTATCACCTCTTCCCGTCACACCGCCAACACGAGAACGGACAATTGAACAACAAAAGGAATAAAATAAAGCAAATAGATAGGAATTTGTCAATGGCCATTGAAAAAATCCAGAAGATCATAAACTAAAGAACAATATGAAGGGAAAAGAATCCAAAGATGCCATGTGATTTTTAGTTTTACGTAAGGCATTCATCAACCTCCAGAAGATCATCAGCCTGGTTAGCTATATCGTTTAAGTTTGCCCCAGGAAGGTGAACTTTTGTGCCATTATCACTTTGAAATGCACCACCACCTGCAGCTACTCGTCTCAGTAGCTCATGTCTGCTTTCTTTTCCAGGTGTTCTGCAGAGCAGGCCAATCACTTGAACCTATAGAAGCATTTCACTGTTAACTCCAGTCTTAGGATGGTTAGTAACAAAGGTTGCAATACAGTTTCTGCAATTAGTATATCCTTACATGAGGGGGGCATTTCTTGGTAAGATGGGAAAGTACAGTCTCCTTGATTACCTCCAAGAGTATTTTACGCTGAAAAAGAAAAAATTGAAAAATTGCTAAATCGCCACCAGAAAATCATTCTAGAAAGCCAACAAGCAGAAAACTAGTTAACTAGAGCACAAAGAAAAAGAAAACATAGCTTTTGGGTCAGTTAAGATTGATGAAACTACATTGTTGGATGCACTATGTCACCAAATACTTGGAGAAGATTGTACCACTCAGTTTTGCCTGGCGTTATTCCTAGCACAAATGCATAATAAATGGACAGTAGCAAATGTAGAAGAAGATGATACTYCATAACTTAGTACACAATGGCAAATTAAAAACCGGCTGCAGGAGCTGAAAATTATACTTTTTCATCCTGGTCCTTCTCGGCAGTCTGGATCATATAATCAAGGGCCATCATAAACCCTGATTCCATTTCATCCACTCTCTTCCCAATGACTCCTTGTGCAGCCAGTTGTACTGCCACCTCCTCAGATGCTTCATCCATATTCATGTCTTCCAACTATTGTCACATATATGCACAAGAAAAGGAACCCAATTTGAGATACAGTTACTCTTAAGTATTAACACAAAGAAATCTGAGGTTGAGACTCAACCTATGAGCTTACAAGTAGCAGCAACAGTGACTTCAAAAGCTAGAAATTATTAGAAATTAAAGTTTACATGTTCTAAATCCAAATCTTCAAGTTCCCATTGCATGGGAATTGGATCATTTGACTGCAAGAAACATGGAACAGTATTTTGAACAGTGCAGCATGCTATTAAGTTGAACAATCTTTGTATGCCAATCAGCACTATCTTTGTCCTCCTTACCCGAAAATGAACTGCACCAATTGATGCCTCAGTTAATGAATACCAAAGAGGCCTGAGCTACAACATCTGGCTGCTTTTTATTCTCARATATGTGCAACAATAAGTTGGAATACTGGTGCAGAAAATACAAAGTTCAGCACAATCCATTCAAGTATCACGGGAAGTTTAACAGTTGGGGTTTGATTAATTTATTCGGGGTTATCTCCGTGACTAGTCGTTCCAAATCTTCAAATTCATCAGATAAAATTAGTAAGACTCAAGCGCACTGTAAATTCTTATAAGCGATAATATGACAATGCGCTCAAGCACTTCAGTGCTCTCTTACAAGCAGATTGCTTGATTGACTAGTGAAGTTGTTTCTACAGTGGAAGCACGAAACGGAATTGCCAAAATTAGACAAATAAAGAGATGGACTACTTAAAGAAACATAAAGCATACAGCAATCTCAAACATCTACTTTTTGACTTCCAAACAATCAGGGTTTATGGGCATGTTCAGGGTTTAAGAGTTTACAGTATTATCCATACAACTCTACGAATCAAGTGGTCCCGACAAAGTGAGAACCTGAAGGCTGCAAAAATAAAGCCATATACTATCTCCTGAACACTTTAAGCGCGGAGCTACAGATCACAATTTCAGTGGGAGAGCGTTAAACTAAAACAAGAGATAAGTTTCTTTACAAAAGAAAAATATAACTAATCAGGAAGATAAACTTATGGATGTTCAGCCATAGACGATTATGCCTATGTGGTTATGAGATGTCGAAAGGACAACTTACAAGCTTGGCCATCTCTTCAAGAACAGAGATAACCTGTTCACCACCTTTGAGTACAGCCTCGTACTGAGAACTGTCCCATTTTTCGTTTTCTTCTCCGCTGCTGCTGCTTTTATTTTGAGCACCAAATTTTCCCAATGGAAATCCTCCGCCGACCTCATAAGTTGAGTTGAGAACCAGGAAATTTCGCCTCCTGGGTGACTCAAGATGCCGTTGTAACTGATAAACGAAGGGATTGAGGAAAGAATTATGCGATGAAGGGAATAATGGAGAATACTGAGAAGAAGATATGAAGCGGGGAGTGAACAGTGAAGCCATGGAGGAAGGAAACTAAAGAGGGATAGGTGCGRGGGTGCTCAAAAACAGCAAGAAATTGAAGTGCTACACTTAGTTTTTCACCTTTTAAAATTGCGGAGGGGATTAGAAATTGGATCCAATTTTAATTTTTCTTATTGGTGAATTAGATGCTGAGATATTTTGGAACTTTTAATCTGCGTTGCCTTTTTTTTTAACACAACTTAGTGAATAACAAGGCCGTTTTCCCCAAAAAAAATTAATATTATAAAATAATCTCCTTTTAGAGTAAAATTAATATTTTCGACTAATATATAAGATAATAATAATAATATTACCATGAATTTTATATGAAATAGCAGCAYCTCACAGCTTCACACAGGTTTAATTTTCAGATAACGGTTCATTCTCGATTGAAAATAATTTGATACAAGATAAATATTTTTATTATTGGAAGGCTTTTGCCATTCTACATTTTGTGCGTAATACAAAAGGCTAACAAGAATAACGGAAATGAGGATCAAGAACTAAGATAAGAAGAAAAACATTTAACTGGGTTTGGTGGGGTGCGCCAGGCCAAGGCAGTAGTGCAACGCCAAGGCGACGCTCGAGAGCCCGGATAGCAAGCTACCCATTGGACTCTCCCCCTAGAAAAATTGAGTTAATATCATGTGGACCGATGGCCCACGTATCAGATATTAAACTGATAAGAACAGATACTACACTTGATCTTAGCCAAAAGGCCGAGAAAGGTATGCTTACTTCCGATTTTGGGCCTCTAGTTTATAATAGCTTCAACCTCCTCACTGTTCATATACTTGTGATGTGGGACAAGAGATCAGTTGGAATAAAACGTACTTTCTCCAGTCTCAAGCTCAGACACAGGTGAACTTCAGTTTATGTGGGTTTTTGAGCATGCGCAARTCAGAATAGTCTRATTAAATGAAAGGAAAATATGCTTTGAAAATGTGGTCTCATCTCCCTTCAAGAGAATAATGGGATCAAAGTTTGTCTTGTCCAAAAGCAAGTTCTATCTGGAAGAGAAGCTTTACAGGAGAATGAAAGATTCTTTTAAAAAAAGAAGTTGTAATGGAAGTAACAAGAAATACATCTATGGGTTGCTGAGTTGACATTTACTAGAATTCGATAAGGGGTTTAATGSATCAGATTGTATGAAGCAATGTTTTCTTARAAGTCTTGGAGTGACTTGGTTGTTTGGACGGTGGAGACTTCAGTCCTTGGTCAGAATCTCTTCCTCTAAGAACCTGCATCACAAACTTTGCTTTAGCCTCTYCAAGGTTCAAACGGTATCAAGAGGGGTCTGTCTATTTGCAGCCGTAGTTTTCATCTTCCCTCTTTAGGCTATATTTGGATTCACTGCTAATGTAAATCGAAATATAGTCTTAATTGCAGGCTGTTGAAGACGTGGGTAGTGCGTCTCGAGTGTCCAAACAGGCCAACACCGTTTGTTACTTGAAACCATGGGGTGCCTTGGGTCCTCAGCAATGTCAATCTTCCAGTGACGGGACTGGAGGATCCCAAAAATGGAATAGCCCAAGATCCTAAATTTTGACATATTTAAATTAGTCTCACAATCCAATTTGAAGTCCATCTGTGTACAATAACTCTCACAACCCACAATTCTTTATCTAAGCTATTTATTTGCCTAAAAATCGAATGATTTTTTAAAGCATGACTTTTTTTTTTTTACCGAAGGACAAGAGCTATTTTCAAAGCTCATTTACTAATTAAGAGCAGAGAGACAGTTGAAGTGTTGGGATATTCATAGAAGATGGAGGATATATAATTAATCATACCGATTATAGTTTAATTTGTAGACAAGACTTATCAAAATTGAAATCAATAAAATCTTAACTTCAGTAAGCAGTATTTCAAAAAAATGTTAAATGGATTGGCAAGGATATCTACTCCAAATTGTAAATTAGAATATATTAATTTTTATAGTAATTTAATTATAAATATTTTATATTTATGTTTTCGTATCGCTAATTACGATCAATTTATGTAAATATTTTATTAATAAATATTTAATCAATTYTTAGAGGTTCMAGAAACCTGAATAGACTTTCCCCCCATGCTTCCAAAATCAAGGCAGGCACTGTTTAGCTGCTCCACTCTATGTCCAAATTTTTGTGGAGGWTGACATCCTRGCTAGACCTTAATGTCACGAGATAAAGTGTGAAAAAACTTGAAAGGGTTCTAAACACCAGAAGCCAGAAAACGCATACGGCACGAGCAAGTCGCCGTCTGTGGGAATCGAACCCACGACCACATGGTTAAAAGCCATGCGCTCTACCGGCTGAGCTAAGACGGCTTTCCTGTGCATGAAAATTATAAATCCTAGAATCCTAACCAGGCCCCCCAAAAGCCCTCATCTTATACTCATTGGTGAAGGTAATTAGGGATGACCACAGTTCATCAAAATCGAAACCTGATTCATGAGTTGACCGTTACGATTTTGGCACAATTGATTATAGCRATGATTATGATTTTTAATATGATTTTGATTTTAAAAAAATTAATTTTAAGTTAAAGAATTTGGCAAGAWAAAACTTAAATATTTTAATWAAAGAAATGAAAATTTATTATTAAAAGTAGTTGAAACTTAATTTTTGTTTCAAAAAATTAAARTGCTTACATATCCTATAAGGGTAAAGAGGAATCAAAGCCCCAGTGGTTCTATTACATTTAAACTCTTTTTTACCTCAATTGCTTTCGACGCCAATCCTAGTAGAAGTTCAATTAGTTGATGTCGAATAATTGAGAGAAATTGGAGCAGTGATTTTTTTATTATTATTTTTTCAACTTTAATCCAGTCATCGAGATAATATTGAGTTTCCAAAGAATCAAAACTTAGAAGATGAGAAATCAAACGCATTGAACAAATATGTCTCATAAAATGTCCAAAATTGTTTATTTGATTTACCTTTGAACAAAAATGAAGTGTTCAACGATTTATTTAATTTATATTTAAATAAATAATTTATTTGATTTTTAAAAAAGAAAATTAAATTGTTATATCGATACAAAAGGTTCCTAACTTATAATTACAAGAGRTAAAATTTCATATGATATATTATTTAAAATACTTATAATTTTTCAAAAACTATTTGAATCGTTGTTTCAACAATTATGGTTTATGAATCATTGTTTCGAGATTTATAAAAATGGTAAACCAAAATTGAAAAGATTGTCGGTTCATGAACTGTCATGAACATAATCAAGTTAACAATTTTTGAACTGTTGACTATATCCGATTTGTGATGCTAGTTGAACTGTGGTCAACCCTAACAGTAATGAGGTCTTTCATAGTTAATTTTAACGTATTTATGTAATTTTTTCTTTTTGTTAGTCCATTCGGCACTCCATTTGATGAAATTAATTCGGACTCATATAGGGTTGCTRCCACAAAATTTGACTTTTATTTAGAGGAATTTTTGATTCTTAACGCTTTTAATATATCGTTACGAGTAGGGTCAAATATGAGACATCACTTTGATTTAGATCTTATTTGATAAATAACTCAACTCACCATTTAAATCTGAACGAGTTAAGAATTTATTAAATTAAGATTATTTGATAATATAATTTTACAATGTCTTAATACGTTAAATGGTCATTCTTAATCCCTCGTAAAAATGTGAATCAAAGACATGACATTTTAGATTATCAATTTAAATATTTAAAATTAGATGTAAAAAGTAAATTTAGAGTAAATTTTTAATGTTTATAAATTTAATTAATTTTTAGATTCCAAGCTTTATTTATATCAAACGAGATCTTAGCAGCTCGTTTATTAAGTGTTTCAAAATATRGAATTGTATTTTATGTAACTCGAAACTTGATTTAATAATTCATTATTGTAAGGATTAGAAAAACTCACTGTGTCATTGGCCAATAAATATGTTAAATAAAGAGTGATCAAGCAACATAAAGGTAAAGAAAAACACGAGATTAGTATTAGCCAACTAATCCACAACCATTTATCTTCATGGCAAGTTTGGCAAATTCGGCATTCTTAATTCCTACCTAGCAATTCTCAGATTAGTTATATGTGATGTTTAGGATTTGGACCATCTTATTTGCTTTCTTGACCAGATTTATTCTACGCATCAAGAAAATTCCGAGCCTTTGTCACTTGAAGTCCATGAGCCATTGGCCGTAGGAMAAAATTGTTTTTGAGGAATTTTGAATAAATTTTTTTTCCCCCCAACGGCTATGCATAACACGAGATATCATTAGCACACATTTGGTTGGTGCTTGACGAGAGTATGTGCTGGTTGCATTAATATTTTCATATAAGAACGAAAATTACGCCCAACAATTAAATTTGATTTTTGAATTAAAACTTAAAACAAAAGAAAAATGGCCAACGTCCACAGTGACTACAAGCACTGAGATTTTAAACCTTCTTCTCAACTGAACACGCAGAAAAGCAGCAATGACAAAGCAGATATGGCTGTTCTGATATCTGATACTGTAAAATATTAAAAAAATTCTATGCCATTAGTTAAAAAGACAAAAGAAAAGGGTAAAATATTCTGCGACGTTTAACTAAACCATTTGATACTCGGGAGCTCCACCTGATTAAAGCCTGAAATGAACGGTAAAATCGTAAATAAGAGTCGAAGTAAGGGTCAACTTGTTCAACACGGACCAGCATTGATACCGATTTTAACCCTGCACAACCGAACGGTTCCGCTTCTTCGCTTCCTATAAGATGGCCCACATCTGGGCGCACGAAACTTCTCATTTATCCATTTCATTCACTTTTTCTCCTTCTGCATATTGTTTCTCTCTTCTCTCTGTTAGGTTTTGTTTTCTCTCTCTACCCTCTTTACCTTCTTTCCGGTTCCAGAGCAGCTAAGCGATGGCGCAGGATACTCTCGGAGTTGGAGCTGATAATGGAGCAGCATTGACGCCGGTAGTTTTTACGGCTCTGAAGGCACAGCTGTCTGTAGAGGCGCCCAAAGCTAGCGACGCCTTGCAGTTCTACAAGGCTGCTTTTGGAGCGGAGGAGCTGAGCCGTGTTATGAATCCTAAGAGGAAGGCTGATCAGGAGCTCCCTCTGATTCTCTCCGCTGAGCTCAGGCTCGGCTCTTCTGTCATTATTGTCTCTGACCTTGTAACTGATGATACCGATGCTCCGTACGTCTTCTCTTCTTTCTGTTATAGTTTCTTCTTATTTTCCCGTTGCATGTTTTAAATTCTCGCCTCCTTTTCTGGTAGATCTGCGTCTACGCAAATGATATATTCACTTTAATAGAGCTTGTTTTAGCTCGTTAGTCTCTTCCTTTACCTTTCCTGTTCATTTGTTCTGYATATCTTCCATCATTAGTCCGAGGATCTGAACCTTGTTTATCGAGTTTAACACCCAAAGGATTTGTTGTTTTATCGCTTTATTTGGACTGTACTTCTGTCTATCCGGATTGTTTACGAGACTTGTAGCCCGAACTGTGGTGTAATTATTATTTCTTTTGTCTAATGTCTGCTTCATTTTCTCTTATTTCACTCCGTGATTTCGTTACTCTATGCTGAGTATGGTTCATAATGGTGATAATTTGTAGGGAACAGTCTTCTGACGTATGCTTATTTTGTTTCTAAAATCTGGGTCGTGTTTTATATTTTGACTGATGCTTTAGCAACGAATGATGTTTGTTTTTAATTTTAGAATCTCTGTTACGACGTACTGCCGTTGTCATCGTTTTTCCTTTTACAGCTCTTTTACTACTCTTTCATGATTACTGTTTCCATTGAGTACCTATGATTTCTCGTTGGTCACTTGTTTTTGCCTGTTATTTTTTATGCGACTTGTGATGTCAAAACAGTTTATTTTGTCTGCAGTTTGAAGTCTACTGTTGGGAATGGAAGTGTGTTCTGCCTTGAGACTGAGGACATTGAAGCTGCTGTAGAGAGGGCATCGAAGGCTGGCGCGGTCATTGACGGTGAAATCGCGGAGGGTGACTGCTGCGGAGGCCGCATGAGAAAGCTCAAGGATCCGTACGGCCATGTCTGGTTGATCTGCTCTCCTCCTAAGAAGGCCGCTGTCGTGGAGGCTTAAAAGTCGTCCGATCTGATTCATGACTGATTTAACTTTCCGTTTCATAGTTCTTTTGTCTTTTCCCAAGTCTGTTGCCCTGCTGGTTGGTTTCCAATATGTGAAGAATTTCGAAAGTAGTTTAGGTATTAATTATGCGGTTAGTACTGGATGAGTAGGTTTTTGGGTAGAAAGGAAGTGATTCTGTTTGATACGGTCACGGGTCATCAGATATTATGGTGAATTCTATTCCTTCGAATAGACGTGTTCAGTTTACTATTCTATATTGTTTGTTGATTTTATATTCTCTGCTCTTCATATTCTGGCAAACTATGGTTTGAAAATTGGTCCTGGTAGTTGAGAAGCATTCTCTCTGTCTATGTCCAAAGTTTGAAGTTCGCTGTGTGTTCTTGGTGAATGTAGGTTATAGTTTATCCTTTTGACGATAATATCTTACTTTGAGATGCTCGTAGTCATGGTTTTTCTTAAATTTCTTATTGCTTATGGAGTAGTATAATAAAAAATTTAAGTATTAGAGGCTTCGACGAATTAAAACGGCCTTGGACAGCGTAAAGGACAGACAGAAAGTAGAGCAGCAGAACCAACCCGTTTTACTCTAGACTCTTGGACACTGTGAGTACGACTACAATTGTGCTTTCGACACGCGTCCACAGGAAAAAATTCAGACTTGTTTAATGCAGCTCGGTATATCATCGTGCGGTGAGCAGTTGGTTTGGGAGATTAAGCAGGGTCTTTGTGGTCCCTACATATTGGAGCCATTTCTCGTGAAAGGGCAATTGTTGGGGAAGCCGGCATTTGCAGCCTTTGCTTGCTCGTTTTAAATTGGTGCTTGTTTCAGTATGGAAATTACTTTTTTGTTTTTACGTTATGTTTTCTCTCTTTCTACCTTGAGGACGGGGTTCATTTGGAACTTCTGTTCCGCTTGTACTCGTTTGATTCTTCCAAGCAGAATCTCGAGAACGAGCTGTCTAAATGAAGGAAACTTCGAATTGGATATAGTTTTAGGTGTGACCATCAGAACAATGCATGGCTGTCGATAATGTTTTTCTATTTAAAAATAATTTTCTTTCAAAATCAAAGTTTGAATGTAMTAAAAAAATGAAATTAGAGAAATTGGCGTATGAGATATGCCTTTTAAATTGCGGAATCAAATTTCGAAGTAAAGTTTAATGATGAATCTAAAGAATGAAATTCATTCAATGACATTATGAGTTAATATTCATGAGGTGAGTTCCATTATAGAAGTTAAATATATTTTTTTAATCAGATTCTCTACACCAGTATTAATTTATTAACTAAATCTTAACCGCTTTATTAACTACTTAACCCGTGAAACAAAGTCAAAATAAAATTAAAAACCCAAGATAGATTTGAATGATCCTTATCCAAATGTATTTTATATTATTTTTTGAAGACCAATTTTAAAACATATACATTTATAGGTCATTATTTGAAGATACCTTTCATAATTCAATTTAATATTCAAAATTTAAAAGAATTTAAATTTTATTAGATTAAAAATATTCGATAATCTAATTTTGCAATATAAGTACTTTTTAATGAGACATTGCATCTTATATTCGTAGATATAATAATTTTATTAAATTAAAATTTCATAAATCTGTTTAGATAATTAAAAATTAATTTTAAATATTCAAGAAGTATATGACATGTTAACCAATAAAATGATGATATGTGTCAAGAATGACGATGTTTAACAAATAAAAATTAATGATAAAACATGGTGAATCAAGTGATGCCACGTTACTTTTAAGTGTGGCATCGACCAATCAAATCAATTTGTTTTACTATAAYTAGAGCTAATAGCAAGAGAGAAACAGATCTAGAAATTCACTATTGAAGTCAAATTTCTCCTAAATCTCGAGATCGAGCCGCGAAACCCTCGAAAACTCTCGAAGAGTCCAAATCCCAAGCCCTCGAAAAATTTCAAAGAGAATAATTAACGGATCGAGTTCTTGCCATAAGAATAGTTCAGAGATTGTAACACATATCTATCGCATTTCTCTTGTTTCCTTAATATTATTTTGCATATGAGATATTCGTATAAATAATATTTTTAAATTTAATATTTAAAAATAAATGTATAAAGTAAATTTAAAGTAAATTTCAATATTTATAAATACTAGGTACTTTTGAAACTTCATAATTAAGTCTCCATACTTTAGATTTCAAATTTCTATTTTATCAAATGGGGCATGGGTGTAAGGATTATTTTATATTTTTATGTATAATATATACAATCTTAATTTTATAAACATAAAACTAGTTAAAATTATATATACAGACAACTAGACCTATCACGGTTCAATCGAAAACGACGAATTGGATCAAAACTGAATCATGGCTAACAGTTTGAAAATTGTTGATTTGATTTACTGTTCATGAATCGGTGATTTTTTTTATTTCAGCTACGATTCATTAGTTTTCATGAACTGTAACCAGCAGTTCACGAACAGAAACCAATGATCCAAAATCGTAGAAAAATATAAAATTTGACAGGTGAGATTTTATATGTGTGTATGTGTGTGTGTGTTTTTTTTTTTAAACAAATTTTGTATTTATTTTTGGCTAATTGAGATATTTGTAAAAATATTTTAAAAGCTTTTAATAAGGCTAATTATATTTTTATATGATGTTTATTATCCAGTTTATCATTTAATTTCTTATAAATGTTTTGATATTGCTTTAACTTTTAAAGAGTGGTTCCATATAGTAGTTTCCAATGATTGTCTTAATGAGATGAAAATGGCAAAATACTTAAATTAACCTAGTTGCATTATGTTAGGATTCAATGATTGTGTTAATGAAATAAAAATGTGGTGGGCTAAATATTATTWCGAAATACTTGAATTAATTTAATTGTAACTATTTTTTATATTAGAATTGGATTAGAAGGATTATAATAATATTTAGATATACATTATAATAAATTCCAATATTTCACAAATAATTAGTAGTGTTAGGAAAAATATAAGTAAGTGATTTGTATATGAAATATAGATTTATTGATTGTGTACAAATTTAAATTGAAGAATATTTAGCACAAATACGGGTAAATAAAATGATCACGTGTATCTACAAATGCGATAATGAAAGAATAAAGCAAGATCTTTGTCAATCGGATTGAGTGTCATTTCTAAATTCCAATATTTCACAAATAATTAGTAGTGTTAGGAAAAATATAAGTAAGTGATTTGTATATGAAATATAGATTTATTGATTGTGTTCAAATTTAAATTGAAGAATATTTAGCACAAATACGGGTAAATAAAATGATCACGTGTATCTACAAATGCGATAATGAAAGAATAAAGCAAGATCTTTGTCAATCGGATTGAGTGTCATTTCGGAACTCGAAGATTATTTAATATTAATTCTTTTAGCTTAAAAATAATTTTAAAATTTTAGTTGTAATCAGAATCTAAACCGTATTAAAATTATAATCATAATCGTATTAAAATCGTGAACCGTTGGATCATGATCATTATTTTGAGGTTTCGATATCTATTTCGATTTATCTTGATAAATTGTGAATCAACGAATCATGAATCATGAAGGAAAACAAGAATCTTTGTACTTATAAATGGTCTTTCACCTTTCTCTCTTTGTTTTATTCTCAATAAAAAGCCATACTACATTACATGAATTTTATTCCTTATTCCGCTTTGATTTTTTAAAAAATTTCAAACAATTTGAAATATCAAAAGTCCCTCAAAAAATAAAGAATAGATTTGTAGTCAAATTAAATAAATAAAAAGTTTTAATTTTTCTTTTCAATCACTACTTTTTAGAACTTAGTTCGAGATTACTTAGGAATAATAGTAAAGAAAATTTTCTAGTGCATATGAAATGATTTTTATTATAGGAAGATTTCATCCTCCTAAACTTGTATTATGAAACGAGGTATTTATTTATACTTTATTAATTCTATAATCTACATTAATAGTCTAATTCATTTTGTAATTACGAAAAAGAAGGAAAAGAAAAAAAAAAAAATGCAATCCCACCGTTAGCCAAATCTTGAGAGAGCAACGGTTCAAGAGGACTAGAGAGTTCCTTAGCATAAACTTGATTGAGTCACAATATCTAGATTGAGTTCCGATGGCTGGTGTAGGCGTTTTGTGATGGATAATGGATAGGGAAAACAAAAGAAACAAAGAGAAGCGAAAGAATCAAACAAAGCACATATATTTAAAGATGAAGCACATATATTCCCAGAAAGAAGTTTTTCCCTCTGGAGTCTGAGTTTCTCAAATCCACACCATGCCAATGCGCAGTTCTCCTTCTTCTTCCTGAAAGAATACTAAAACCATGCATGATTGATGACGCTTGATGTCTAGCTATATACAGGCAAGGCATGATAAGAACTTAAGTTTTTACATGATAATAGAACTTCTTCATTGAGATCCTTTAATGCAGAACTAAAAGAAGGGTAGATTCGAATGTTTTATGCATTAAACAACCTTAACAATCAGTAGGAAGCGTGAGGCTGCATTTGGGAGGGAGTCCAAGGGCGAGATCAGGGTCAATTCCAAGAGAAGGCAACATCAAGGACTTCCTATAAGAGCACAAACACTTCAAATCAGCTCCTCTTAGCGCATCACAACACTGGGACGATGGATCCACTGGGTCCGGTGGTGTCACCGATGGCTTGCATGCCATTAAACCCTTCTCGTCCATGCTGCACAAGGTCATTGCCTTGGATCCTTGAAACAACACCGCAAAAAGCATCACTAAGATCACCGTTTTGGCCATGTTTTGTTGGTCAGTCTCAATATTGACTATAGCTTCAACTCTCAAAGTCCAACCGGGGTGTGGTTACGGACCCTTACCTTTGATGTTTATATAGACTATTTCTGGAAGAGAACTGGCGAGCCCGTGATCAGAATTTGGCGCGACTTATAGTAATAATGGGTCACGGGTGACGATGAGCCATTTGGTTTATGTGCTACTGGTCATGGGTGCTTCTGATTTATGAATTGAATTCTATACACGAAGCTACTTTTAATTTGTGGCTATGGAAGCTCCCAGTAGTTTGACATGGTGTCCTCGATAGATTGGAACGAATAATCTTGATTGTCTCTTGTCTGTGTCCTGAGTTCAGTAGTCCGGAGGTAGTCTATATATAGTTCATTAGGTTTTATATTTTTCTTCTCCGAGACTATATGTTGACAACTTTGGCAAACTTGACAAACACTTGCATTGGAAAGGAAGGAGATGAAACATACTTTTTTGGTTTGATTTTTGAGAAGAGAAAGGAAAGAAAAGGAGAGACGAAGAAAATGTTAATTAGGTTTTCCTTCAAAATCGAACGAAAATAAGATAAATGTGATTAATCTTATCGAATCTTTATTTTTTTTAATCATTCGATATACGAAACATTTGACTCCGATTACCTTATATGTAAATCAAATTAAAAAAAACTCATACAAAAAATTCTAAAGACTCACAACAATTGAACTAAGAAATACATATTCGTCATCTATAAAGATAAATACACGAGACAATAAAGAAGAATCTCACAAATAAGCATAACAAAAAAGCATTCCAAAAGAGAACAACATAGAAAAACCAGGGGATAGAATTGTAAGATTTGTTGCAAGGATTCTCCAATTGAAATTTGAGCCCATTAGTATAGGAGGGAAAGTGTACTAGACATAAGGCAAAATGCTGCGATGCGTAGTACGGGAAGCTGACTAAGATAAATGAAAKTGACACCAGAAGCGCAACGAGGGCCAAAAAATGAATATTGGGCCAATAAGTCCGCAACTGATGTCATACTGCTATTGTAGCAAAGGAAGTATTAAGTAGGGTGCTTGGGCCGATTTTATATAAATTGGGACATTATGTTATGAAGGCCCAAATGGGAGGTAATACCCGATCCGAGTTAAAGAGCTCGGGACAAAAAGCTCAGTTTAATGATAGATTGTAATCCAGATAGTATAACAATACGAGAAAAGACACCAACGTTGTGATCTTTCAAATAATAATAGATTGAAGCAGAGAAATTGTTATAGGGTGACCGTATGGGATTAAATTTTTTGAATTGAAAAGGTCAAAAAATCGAATAAAATTCAAAATTTACATTCGTTGATTGAGGTAGAAAACACTCTTCCGATTAAGAATAAAAACTAATTATATTTTAAATTAAAAGTTGATGACGTCTTCCCCTTTTGTTAGCGGGTAACTAATTAAATTAATAATTATTTTATGCTGCGAACCTTAAAAAGATTTTTYTTTGGTCATCTTTGCTTTGTTGCATCAAATATTTGAACCTAAGAGAGTAAGAAAAAAATATTACCAATATTTCACAATATGAATAATTCTAGGTTTATATGCACATATATATAATTCTAAAAAAATAATACTTTTTTATTTAAAATACCTAACAACTTTTTTTATTTTTTTTTCCGCATCACATTAAGTTCTTCCTCGATCTCAATTTTCTCACTCCATTCTCATTCCTTTTTTGATAAAATACAAAATAAATTCATGATCAAATATATAAATAAAAAAATTATTTTATTTTCATTCAAAAAATATTTTTTTAAAACTGAAATTAAATAATGTAGCATTTAAGAAAAATCTATATTAGTTTTACAATTTAAAATATGAAATAATTATGAAAATGAGACTGGATGGTCGCCATGCCGTATAAAAGGTTCCGGTATCGGAAACTAGAAGGAAGGTATGCTAGAAACGAGGTGCTGCGTCTGCTCCTCCTCCTTGGTGTGTCTCCAAAGTCAAACACAGTTTTCCATGAGCCAGTTCTATCAAATGAACTCGAGTTACTACGTTGTTTCCACCTTTTACATAGGTGGTTTGAAATCCAAAGAATTATTGGTGAATTTATCTTCTAATCGAATCAATCAAAGGTTGAACAGCATTCACGATCCTCACCATTCAATCTGCTTAAGTGGTATAAACAGTGGAAATTTTTTCGGAGATTGTCAATTGGTTCTCCATTTCCTTGCCTTAAGAGGATTCAAGACCAGTTCACCTCTTGCTCCAAGATGTATTAAGAGTATACAGAATCCAAGATTCACTTCGAGATCCCTGCTGCGATGGTGGTACTTTTGGCTAGGCTTCATCATTTGTCAATCAATTGCCCAGATCGAGGTCAAACGTTAATCGTCTGTCTCAGTAGTCGGTTTATCAATGGGTAGGATTTCTGGAATTAAACGCTATAAGATTTCGTATGATTCTCATCTTCCTCCATCCTACATCCTTGTTCCAAACAGCTATGTACAGTAGCAGTTACTTCAATAATGTGAATAACCACCAACAAGGTATACAGAAGCAGAACAGCAAATTCAATTCAAAGCTGCATGCTGACGCCTCTGTACTGTTGACTCAGGGAGTTTGATTTTCTCATTGAAGAGACGACTTTAGAATTAGAACTGTTTCTTTAATCAAATCAAACTTTAGCATTAGGGCAGGCAAGGGTGGGCTAGAGAGAACTGTGTGCACAGAGCACCAAGTCTTGAGCATGACGCGTGTGGGGTAAAAAAAGCCATTTTCAACTTTCCAACCTTTTGCTTTGAGATGGGAGAATCATCAGAGAAGAAAAATACCTTTATCTGGCATCTGCACATAATACATTGGAATATGCACTTAGCAGCGACAAACAGGGCAAAGGATTAGGCCCCTGATAAAAGTGACAAAGAATTGCACCTTCTATCCTCTAAAGCAAAAAGCAAAAGAGCTACTCCCTTCTCTCTTCTCTTCCCTCTGCTCCTTACCTCTCTGTCTCTGTGTCTGCTTCTGCATGAATTGAATATCTGCTGCTCTTTTCTTCTGTAGATTGCATTAGAAGTTACATCACTTTGGATCCCATATCTACTTTACTCTTTCTCATTCCTTCTCTCTCTTACTCCTTTAAGACACACCAACAATGACGAAGGAAGAGGCAGGGTAACAGATTTCAGCTCTCTCTCTCTCTCTCTTTCTCTCTGTGGCTCCCCCCGTTTTAAATTCGCCACGCCCGCATACAATTTAGCAGAGCGCCTTTGAGCAATTTCCGTTTCCAGATTGTTTCTTGCTACAACAACCACAATGGATGTAAGACACACTCCGTCTTTTTTAATGCTCTAAATTTATGCGTTAATTCTTGAAAACCTAGATGATATGATACTGATTTCTGGTGGTTTTGTTTGTTTCTAATTATCTTGGTCACACAGGCACAGGATTACTACTTCAAGAGGAGCCATGTTCCAGCTTTTGGTAGCTGGGATTGCAATGAAGATCTCCCCTTCACACAGTGCTTTGAATCAGCGAGGCAAGCTGGGCTACTTCGCTACAGCTACTCTGATCAAGATCGTGATTTGTACGTTGCTGGCGACTTGTATGAGAATGATGTTCTCACTCCTGCCATGATTGTGGTTCCTCGTCGCAGGGTACGCCCCAAATCAGGCCTATGAATGAAAAATATGCAAGTGAAATATACTCAAAAGTGTCAACTCTGTAGCTCCAGTTCAAAACAGTTTTGAAAATTACCAAACTTTTTCACTTCTTACTGGTAATCTGCTGTTGGTTGCGATCGTGCAGGAGTCCAGATCATGTTGTACGCGTCAAAATTTAAACTTTTTGATTCTCATAAAAGAACTTTAGTGTACATTTGACAGTTTGATGTAGCAATTCTTTGAAATTTACCATAATAGTATATATATTTTATACTACTATGACGCTTATAATGATGATGGTAAGCAGGTAAAAGCAAGTTACCCGCAAGTTAAAGGACCAAAAGGGGAGGCTTGGATGGTGTGTGATTGCGAGTGTGGCGTGAAACAACCAGCTAGCCCCCCTCCGTTATCTCCTCCTAGACGGGCAACCAAAGCTGTGGATGAAGATTTGTACAAGATTTCTCCAGAGCTCCTCCATGCAAAGCCCAGAAGGGTATATATTTCTTTCTCTGAATCCTTTAATTTACTTAAGTTTAATCATTTATCTTCTCGTTCTCCTTGAGTCGTCTGAGGGTGAATATGGGTACCGGAGCCATCTGACATGTTTAGCACGGGTAATAGGTTACAGCTTTAATGTCGATGTCACGCCTAACCTTTTCAAGAATGGGCAAGCGGGGACTCCACTTAGTGGATCGCTCATGTGACCATCTTTAATTCTGAATCTCTCAGTAGGGACTGACTATCACCGATATCTCCTGAATTCCACTAAAAGGATGGCCGTATATACACGTCTGATGACTCACAAAATATTTCAACCCTAGAAAAGAAAAAACGATGAAAGGCGGACTTTACTAATCTATCTTTCGTAAAGCAAGGCTGTAATTATGCTTCTTTAGAATAAACATAGATGGAAGGCTTAATTTTCCATAAAGCAAAAGCACAAAAGGATGATGGCTATTGATGAAGTGCAGAAAAGTCCTACATTTAGGTGCAAATGCATTCTTTTAATGTTTCTCGGGTTATTCCTAAACTCTTTTTGTTCTAATTTGCAGAAGAAGGGGTGGGGCATCTTCCCGAGTTGCCTTCTGCCAAGTTGTGGGTGTTGAAGTTGAACTCGGCGAAGCTCATTCTACTTTGGTACATATTGGAGAACACGAAGATATATATGTCTAGCAGTGTGGTTTTGTCGAATCTGTCTGTTGATGCAGTTGAAATGGTGTAGCCCGAGATGATAATGATCATCGTTATATCATATGATATGATAATGATAATGATAAGCATCATCTTCATGCCAAACGGGTTTTACAGGTCCCTATATATAGAGTACTATTTCTTTCTATCTTCTGCCGTTACTTAGGATGAAAAAGCAAGCAAGGCTGAAACAACAGTGTCGAAACTTGTGTTCAAAAAGCCTATGTATTGAAAAAGCTACTTCCTCGCGTACGTTGCAAGTATGGTGTTTCTGCATTAATTCTTCTCTTTTTAAATCAGTCGCATCAGAATGTGTCTTCAATGCTATGCACGGCAGCCATTTACGAGAACATGAAATGCGAAACGCAGGTAGAAAGAAAATGATTAATCGCCACCATTGTTCTTGAAGGTATTTAAAGAAGATCAAATACTAGCTGGCTGGGCTATGTTTCAAAAGTAGACAACTTTTTTTTTTTTTTTTTTATATGCAGTAGCTGTAGGCATGCAAAGACAGGAAAAAGGTGTCTTTAGCCCTACGTTTTTTGGCCTAATAGCATTTGGTTTGGAGCTTTGAGAAAGCAACTGTGAAAAGAGAATGGCGAAAGAGAAGGGAATAAAAGAAAGTTAAAATTGGTCAAAGAGTGTGTGGGGGCTTTTGGTCTCTTGACTTTCGAAAGTAAAAGGGGCCTGCTTTGTGAGTTTGAATGTTTCTTCTACAGAATGGCTAATCACGTACMGCCCAATTGGCCCATCACTATTGGACGAGTGACAGCCCAATACATAAATGAATACAAATTTTTATCCATTAAACTATTAGCTCGATAGTATTTATTACATATAATTATGCCAATAATGCATAATGTAAATAATTTTTCTGGACTGCGGAATCCCTCTGGGGCATATATTTATAGTATCTCGGGAGGAGAATAATGAATCAAATATATGCAGTAAATACAATCAGAATATCTTTCTAATTAAATATATATTCATATCAAGACAATAGAATCCAGAATTCATCATCACCTCTGAATCTACAAATCCCAAAAGTTTCCCGCATTAACCATCGTCGCATGATTGCATCCCTCATATATCGCAGGTACTCAAATCCCAACCAATCTTCCTCTCTCAGCATCACGGGTTTCTGATTATACAAACCTTTGATGGATTACCATCTCAACCGCAGCGTCKAGAAGATATTTTTGCAAGGGAAGAATAATCTGGAACAGTACTTGTAGGTGATACAAAGGGGAGTGGCAATACTTTCTTCACTTTTTTCCTTTTTAACGAGCAGTATATATCGAGAAACTGTGCATGATAAGAATCTGATTGATCATGTGGCCACGAAAAGTCTTTGATGCTGTTCTTTGCAGTTGGAGGAGAATCCTTTATCGGGGTTTCTTTCCTACTGGTTTCTTGCTCCAGCTGGTTACTCTTTAGAGTGCTCAGAATTGGAGCCGATACCCCACATCCGCAGCCCGAAGGAGACGATGTTGCATGAATTTGCACCTCTTTTGTTGAGTGAACGTGGAAGATGGCACCTTTTCACTTTGTATCTTTAACCTCTCCAACCATTTCTACCGTTAGTCGACTTCTTTTACCAAGTTCAAATGAATAATGCAGAATCTGTTTCCCTTCACGTCTTAATTGCTAAACCCTTTATGTACTTTTTTTTAATGAATCTCAGTTACAGCTTTTCTCTTTCTTTTTTTCTTTTTTAGCTTTTCTCTTTCTTGAAATCATGTAATTATTCTTATTTTTGTTTTAGCTTAAGAGGATATGTATTAATGTATATTTAACATTTACAAGTTCACCATTTTCCAAACAAAAGAAAGTCATTTGTAAGTTCATGGATCATGCAGGATATAATTGGTTCAAATTTCAAATATGTTTCTTACACAAGAAGCAACTAYTATTTGATAAAGTCGACAAATGYTGATAGAAAATACGTTCGTAAAGAAAGTTAGAATTTTTTGATCAAACTTTGCTAAAGAGAAGTTGTGGGAGATTTTAAAAATATGAACTTATTTTTTAGTGTAAAAATATCTTTTATGATATAATTATAATTACAAAATATTCTCATAATGTAATTATTAGGACTAAATCACTTTATAAATATATAATCTAATTTTTGTAAATAATACTTTTCTTCGCAATACAACATTTCCGCTAAACTATACTTTTCTATTATTAAAAAAAGAGCCTTAATAATATCAAGGAAATAAATTATGAAGTAAATCAACTATATTTAGTACAAAAGTTCAACGAATCCACATTTTGCATCCTTTTCAATTTCTGCTCAGTTTAACGCTGCCACAATCATTGATGTATAGAAATTCTTTGTCAAGACTTTCGAATGGTGAATTCTAATGTCTATATATATATATATATATGTTGCTTACGGAAGGTATATATGTTTTAATTTCTTTAAAATATTTTTATTTTTATCATCAGAGTTGAAGTATATATTTACGTTATATCTTTTTATTATTATTTTTTAAAAGTTAAGAGTATATATATAAGCTTTGTGCTTTGTTTAGTACAATAAAGCGGTTTTAAAAATATGTTATAATAGAGTTTTTTCTTTTTTTTTTTAGAGTAAGTCACATTTTCCTTATCAAGATACAATTAAATATTTTTTATCTTTATTCTTATTTAATTTTTAAACCAACCCTATAGTCAAACATTTTTCTCTCGTACAATTAATTATCTTTTTTTCAATGTAGAGATAAAAAAATCTCTTTAATAATAATTTTATTTTAATTTATTATCTTTTCTGATCTATGTTTTTTACTCGATTATAATAGAAAATTCGAAGCTCCTCTTTAATTATTGTGTTTGAATTAAAATGATGAAAATCTTGTAAATTATCGTGAATCCTCATAACTTTGGCCAAAAAGAAACCTTCAAATCCCTTCAAGATTCCTGCAAAAAGAATACACCTTAATTAAAAAAAAAAAGTCAAAAAAATTCGAGGCATGGATATATGTTTATCTTGTAGTTGTGATTGTGATGCTGATATGGAGTTAGCAATTTATATTGAGCTAATATCACTGTTTATTATCAATAATTTTTGAAAATTAACCATTAATTTGTTGGTACAGCAACCCTTTGGTATCCTTATTGTCATTTCCTTTTCTCTTTTCCTCTTGGGGGAGTGTTGTGGTATACACGTGTCAGGGAAGGAAGAMTTGCATTCTTGGAGGAATCAGTGATGAATATGAAGTTCAGATTRATAGTCCTACACGAAAACACAGAAGAAATAATTCTAAACTAAGAAGTAAATCCAAGATTAATCTTCTGGAGTGAATGAGGATCCTGCTATCACGCTCCCAAATCTTATGATACCATACAYATACGTTTCATCACRCACTAAATAATAAATATCACACCATTAATTCTTTCCTTTTCTTCTGTAAATATGTATATATATGTATATATCTGGATCCCCCGACCTTTCTTCTCCAACTAGATTCTCTCGCRCTGTGTTTACTTTGCATGATCAGGAAGTGAAAGAAAGAATCATCTYAGTACTTGTTCCTGCGAGTTGATACAATGGGAGTGCCAGAGGACAAATCTTCCAACATTTGGTAATTTCTATCACTTTCTTCTTTACTGCGATATCAAGACTTGTTTATATGTAWAATCTGGTTGATCGTCTGATAAAGAAAGGGTGTTTGCAGTTGCAGGGAAACCCTCTCTTGGGTTCTAAGTTGTTTCTTGCTTCTTGTCTCGAATGGTTTGAATTGATTACTCATCACGATATCTAAGATTTGTGATCTGTTGGTTTGATTTTCTTGTTTGGCATATATTTCTTATTCTTGAAGTTTATTTTAAGGTTTCTTCATGCAGAAATCAAAAGTTCTCCTGCTATTCGCTTAAAAAGAATAACCCCTTAGGAGGATCCTGCAGGATCTTGCCGAAGAATCACTTCATTGTTTATATTTATTCTCTCCTAGGAAGTTCGCGAATTGACTCTTCCTCAAGGACCACTTCGTTACGTTTGGCTCTGTCATCTTGTAGTTTTATACTGAAACCTTTTCAACACAAACAATAACGTCAAATTTGTTAAGTTCCGGAAACCTACACCGCCTTCTGGCATTGCATGCAGCAACTATTCGAGTTTTGATTTCTCCTCTGGTAAATTGATTTCTAACCATGTAGATTACAAATGTWTATACACACAGGCAGCTTAACCTACTGAAAAGTAGGCCATCTGCTTATGAGATTGGGGAGAAGGTTCCTTCAGACAAGAAGAAATCAAGCAGCAAAAAGCTTTGCCTTTGCGCTCCAACGACCCATCCAGGATCTTTCAGATGCAGCCTCCACAGAGCCACTAAGAAACTCAGAACCAGGGAGACCGTCGGTTTGTCCAGATATGCTAAGGAGGTTACCCAAGACAACCTCTGCATAAACCAGAACACAACTCAGTAGGCAGCCATGAGCCAACCAGTCAGATATTYCCAGCATCCTAGACAGCATACTGTCTACTTTAGAAACCGACTTTATATATAKTAGTACAAAGAAGACCTTATAAATGTCGAAACCATGGAAGTCAATTGTGGTTTTCTTCATCATTGCACTCCTAGGTATGCAGTAAAATGTTGGCGCATTGACTTTTTCTTTTGAGAAAAAGGTGTTGTTTCTTATGAAGTTATSATCGTAGGACTCTTGTGTAATTATAAAAGATAAAGTAAKTAGGCAAGAAAGCAATGGAAGAGATGCTGTTTCATATATATTGTGGAGGCTGTACAGCTTCTATGTAATTCAAGAGAACAAACAAGAGCACGCTAGACCGGAAAGCAATATTTTCTCATCCCTACTGCTTAAAGGACGGTGAATGAAAGAGATTTGTATTTGTTAGAAATCCACAAAAGCTTATTTCAGTTACAACAAGCAGTACTACGTCTAGATAGTTGTGTAAATGGTGGTATAATAGGCAGCTATGATGCTTGCAGAGCCCTAACTCGAGCAGTCAGCTCCCTGACTTGGTTCCTTAAGCGATCAGGATTACAGAAGAAGTCTACAAAAACCCGTCTCTGAAGTGCCATCTCTTGTGAATGATGTTTTATAATCTGTACTCCACAACGAAGCAATCATGATTAAAAGTTTCCATCTTATTAGAAGTTTACGAAGGATAGAGAAAATGAATGGATACTCAAAAGGGTGAAAAAGAATACGCCAGAAATACTTTCCCTGGAAATATCCTTTACAGATTTCAGAACCAATGAAATTTTACTAATTAGAATAAATAGCATTTGCCACTATCAGGGAAGTTGAGTCTACATGAGCATTGTGTTGTTCAAGACTATATTTAAGAAAATATATGTACTGTTCTTGTATCAAGTCACACCATTATCAGCAGCACTAAGCTCGAATAATAAAAGATAAATAAGTGGAACTCGGGCAAGAAAATAAAAAGTTACCTCTTTCTTCTTGTTATGCTCCAGTGTTACTTCCTCAACTGCTGCTGCTAATTTTGCATTGGCCTTTTCCATTTCATCAAGTTCCTTCATTAATAACTGGAGAGTAATGAGGACAAAAGTATAGGAGGTCAATTTATCTGATAGGTAAGTACATCCAGTATGATCAAAATGAGCAGTGGATTACAGCAAGAGATATGTATTTCTAGATATTAAGAGTATATCAGAGTAAACATTATACCCGGGGCGTTAATATAGGTTGGGCAGTTGTCGATGAGGCAAACAGTAATTGCTGCAAGCTTTGAACAAGAGTACACCTAATAAATTCAAGCGGAGAAGAAGGATGTCACTTGTGAGATTCTTAATAACTTTGGAACTCCAGACAGCAAGTTTTTTGTGCCATTCTCTTTTGCACCGAAGATCCAACCCAGACAAAAATTTTGGAATGTTATACTTCCATTCACTATACATCACTATATCCTAAGGCTCCAAGAAAGTTATAATAAAACCATTCTTGATACACATAGCCCTACTCAGAGAGAGACAACAAAATAAAATTCTTGATACACATAGCCCTACTCAGAGAGAGACAACAAAATAAAAATCTTATCATCAGTTCCTCGGATTCTCAAATCCCATGTGCAGCCAAAGTAATCAGAGATGTCTTACTATCCAGTTATAAGCACTAGATTTACAACACTCCTGAAATTGATTGCAAAAACACTGAACTAGGAAAACAGAAGTGAATACTAGAAATAAGCTCATAAAAGTGACTTACAGCTCATTGATACATCTGTTTCTGTCCTCTGGTAGGGCATGTTCTAGCTCAGATTGCAGGGTCATTAAATCTGAGCGAAGGCCAGATATCTGCTGAACAATTCCTGGTGCTGATACGTATGTTGATAAACCACCTTGAGCATCTAAACAAAATTAAAATCTTGCAGCTGTTAGAAACTGTTCGCTAGGTGAAAAAGCATCCTGTTGGGAGAAGGCCAGATTAATTACTTGAATAAATACTTAAAAGGTCTCTAACACCATGAAGAAAAGTATCACGGTCATCTATGGCTCCTTGTTCTTGGATGTCAGATGAAGCTTGAATCAATGCCATACAACGACCCTGTAACAATGCAACATCTTAATGTACTGTTAAGAACTACCTATTATACAAAGCCATCACTCAATTAGTAACAGGATACTGAAATATCTAGAAATTCTCAATCCCCGAGATTTGACAAGGCCTAGCAATACAAGTGCCTCCTTACCACTCGGCTTTTCGTTGCAGACAAGTACCCTTGCAGCTCCGACTCTATAACTTTCAGTAAAGAGTATGCCCCAAGCATAGTCTTCTTTTCCAACTGACATGCTATTTTCAGAAACTGATGTCTTGCCAGCTGATTGATTAAATGATTTATGAACTACAGAGCAAGAGAAAAGATGCATCAGAATAACATACAAATCTACATGAAAGAATGAAAACAGGTTCAATAGTGCAGCTAGTTAACACATAAAAAAAAAAAAAAGCATAAGAGAAAAAGATGTCAATAACTAACAAAAGAGGGGAAACAATCACTGCATAATTTAGCACAATAAGATTATTGGTAGATTCAATTCCTTAAGATACAAATTCATGTCTCTGCTAGCATACTTGTTATGTAATTGATAAGAAGTACAATACATACATAACATCTTGCAACTTAATCTACAAGCCTAGACTTGAAGATTCGATCTCATATTTCTTAGTTCCACACTATCTAGTTCCAGACTTCAACTGCTAGTTCTTTAGAATCTAAAAACAAGTAAAAACACTTTAAGGGCATCTCCTCCACTAAACATACCATTTTTTGTCGATTAATGTAGAATTCTTGGCGCATGACCTTCAGATCATAATCACCTACACATTTAAGTAGCAAAATATTTACTGATGTAGTTACAGTAGTAAGACAATTTCTCATAATCATTTCCTCAAACAAAGAAAAGAAATAAAGATGTTTAATACCTTGCAAGATATATGTGTCTTGTAGCTGAGCCAGCTCCCAACAAAGATCAGGAACAGTCTGAAAGAGATATTCCAGTAAGGAATATTAGGAAGCAAAGATTAGAAGACCAAAACCAAAAGTTAAAATGATATTAAAAGGTTGACAATTAGGAGATGAGAGAAGCCCAATCAAATCGGTGACTACAGAATACTACCTCTGTTTTTTAAAGTGTCATAATATGGTTCACTACAGAATACTACCTCCGTTTTTCAAAGTGTCATAATAGGATTTGTTTTGTTATTGAAAGTGTGACACCTTTCACGTATCAAAACTCAATTAAGTACTGTTTTCACTCTTTATCGTTTCTTCAATTTTCAAACTACCACCATTCATCTTATATATTTGACCTTTTTTTTTTTTCATTTTATCTTCTTTTTCCCATACAATTACCTATTGTGATTAAAAAACGGAGGGAGAACTACTTGGTTTGATAGGTGACTATATAAAACTACTTGGTTTAATAGCATCCTGAGCACACGAAGAGACACAGAATGCAGATTTGGAGCAATTTTAACATAGAGTCTACCATGAGTTCAATGCAGAAAGTGCTAAAGTATTAAAAGGTAATAGATATATTCCCCTGTCCCCACATTTTCAAGAATGTACGTCTATTAAAATCAAATTATATATTATAAAATAAGGTAGKTATAATAACTGCATTATCAGAAACTAGAACTGTTCAAAAGGTGGAATAGAAAGAGCAAAGAACCAATCAGAAAGATCTCCTAAATCTGAAACACATTTTATTTTCAGTGGAATTACATCGGTAGTTTAGAAGGTGAAAAGATCATTGCGTCAGAAAAAACTTTCCTACCTCCTTAACCATGTGAAGAAAGAAATGTTACAGTACTTACTGTTTCACCTTATGACCAAGAAGATAATAGCACCAATCATTACATGGAACAACCTAAGCGAAATTTTGATTTCCACATGCAAACAACTGAGCGCTCTTGCAAATGAGGCGAATGGGACAATGGCAGAAAAGGAATGAAAACTCTTACAATCGGCAGAGATACCAACCTCAGATAATAATTTCTCCTCTTTCCGGTATAGATTTGAAAGTTCTCCAACCAATTCAGCATGCTTTCTCCTACTCAGTGGAGGGTTAGCAATTATTAATACATATTATCTTAAAACAGGTTCAACCTCTTTTATTCAGCTACTGCATCAATGTTTATATCATCTGAGCCAGTACAATTGCTAAAGAAAATAATTTTGAACAAATAGACATAAAAATGAAGCTCTCACGAAGTATGGAGGAGCAAAAGAAGCCCCGATTCCCCCACACAAGGAGAAAAAAATAAAGAAAAGAAAAAAGGAAGAAGGAAGGAAAAATGAGTTGAAAAGGATATCCCCGAATGACTCCACTAGATTTAGCWCGTTTATACAAGTGACCAACCAGCAACATGCCATCATTTACGCACAATATGTCAATTGAATATCTTCTATCAAGGACACCTAAGAGACTAATTTTAGAAAAGGTGGAATAATAAGAAAAGAACTGCAAAGTATAAATGTGAAAGTGTAAATAAAAATGCATTTCAATGTATAAAGATGGAAATGAAGTAAACCTAAGAACTAGGTTATCCTTCAGTTGTGCAGTATCAATTTTATATTACAGAGGAAGAGATACATCTCTACAACTCTTTGGCACTTAAAAATAATACTAACACACCCCAAATTTTGCAAGGGAAGGAAAATTCATCAATCTTATTAATTGGACATGCAATTATACATTCTTACAATAGCTAAACATTCTACAAGGTGTTTCGTTACTCAATTATAGACTAAAAGACTAGAGTTCTGGTGGCAAAGGACATTACAGATTACAAGTGAATGCCAAAACTAGAAAATGAGCAGACACATTCAGTTATTTTGAAAAACATTATTAGTAAGCAGAAAGAAGAAAGCTATTTGACTTTACAAGTTGAGGATGTGAAGAACATCTACCTCAGCGAATGAAGGTCAAGATGAATGTGGGCTTCATCTGAGGTAACTTGAGCTTTAAGTGATGTGAGAATAGCTTGCTGTTTAGCATTTTCAACTTGAGCTTCTACCCATTGCCTTTCGCTTGTTCCAAATCTGCATTATATCACACAGTAATGAGCGATGGTGGCAAATCCATAAAGTACAAGTCATAATACAAAGAKGTGCAGAGCTTTCATGCTGTTGCATGGATAGTAGTTTTACAAAGGAGATGCAAATACAGATGGAACGCAGGTTATCACAGCCATGTAGAGATAGAAAGACTAGGATGAGAATATCGGCAAGAGAATGGCTAAAAGAAAAGGATGTGATTTTCGCAGGCCAAAGAGCCATATGTAAAATGCCATCACCTAGTTATGTGTCCATTGAGTTAGAAAGATGACGTTGCAACCTTGTGATAGGATTTCAAAAATTTGACTACCAATAGTCCCCTAAAGTCCCATTAAATGACAAAAAATTAGATGACAAAAAAATGCGATTTCATATACCGCAAAAGTACACAACGTACATGGAGCGCAAACGTTGCAATTCGGAAACTCGCTGATGGTGTGATTTTTCCAGATCTGCCATGTATAACCAAAAAGGAGGGTGTCAAAATTTGCAGTGAAACAATAGAACATTCTGTAACTTGAGATTTGTAGAAGCCCACATGCATCTAGTACCATTCTCTAGACAGCCTGCTAATGAGCTGAATGTCAATCTCTGAAGAACACCATGAATAAGCAAACACAAAGTTATAACTAGGCTACTTGCATACATTGTGGTTTTAGCAGAAGTTTAATCATCCCTAGGACTCATTTGGTATGCATGTTTCAGTTTAGAAAGCATATTGGTATACTTCTGATATTTGGGCCAAAAGCAATGACAAAGTTAGGCATTCTCATGCAAATCAATATTCAGATCAGGTTTTGTGCCTTAGTTAATTATCATTTAATACTGTCAACCCAGGGGATATAAACAAGATAATGGTTCCTTCTGTCACATATCTGTAAGTGCTCCGAATTTTGCATATTGGTCTCAGTCATACCAAATTCTGCAGCTCTGCACAGTGTGAAGTAGCAAAAGTTTTGAGTTAAAAATGGAACAAGTAAGTCTAGCTTTCCATTGAACTGCAAATTTTCAAGCYGCCAATTCAATATTGCAAGTTCTAACATGCTTCACCATCAATTAAGTATTGCATTATTAGACATCTTGGTCAAATCTATTTCCTCCCAATCATTTTACCTCCAAACTCTCATAGTAAGCACTCAAGCTCACCATGAAATTCTGAATTTTTTATCTCCCTCCTCTATTAAAATGCTTAATTATGCAAAATAAAATCTAAGCAACAGATAATCACTCCCTTAAAAGACTGGTGCCGGACCAAAGACTCTCCTCGGTTCAATTCCTATTATTTTATTAATTTATTAATTGTATTTTTTCAATAAGTTTGGAAGAAGSTTGACCCCCCTCTAATTTTTTGTTTTCTTTATTTGCATTTTCTATTTTCTTTTGGGGACTTATATTAAATATTAAATTTTAATGTGTCTCACAGCCGAGAAAAATTTGGGGGTCTTTTCGGTTTTGGATCTGGGACGAATACGTTCAAGAGATGAGATAATTAAGAATACCGACTAGAAAGACTAACCCAATCCATAATGAGGTACCGGAAAATATAACATTTTTGTTACTCGATCAACCATCAAGAGAAGCAAATAAAATGGGCACGCTAATCAATAAGATTGATGAAGTAGCAATTCATGAAACTCTATTCAATAGATGTTGACAAATAATAAAATCAGAATTCTCAGGGCAAGAACTGGATCATTAGAGAAGTATAATTCAGATATTTGAGAGAGAGGAACCTACATACCTCGTACCAAGACATTTGAGATCTCATCCAAACTGACCCATGAACATTTAGATTTTCCCTCTTCAGCAACTAATCTGTAAGGACCCTAAAAGAGCAGCACGATTAGACAACCAGAAACTTCCAGCAGAAAATTTATGAGATTGAGCATTCCATCTACTTAAATATTTCTATTGTTGACAGCAACAGAAAAATGAACTTAAAGGCAAGCGCAGAAGCTTTTCTTTTTCTTTTTCCTTTTTATGCCACAAGCAAACATCATAAATTCRGCAGTGAAAATGAACCCACTATAAAAGAGGGTAATGATTTTCTTAAGCTCTAAAGAACTTTATAACAGAAGTTGTAAATAATGGTTACAATTCATGATTTCAATGTTTTTGCGTACTTCTACTGCCAGTCAAATACCATGTGGAAGAACTGGGAACTATGAATACATCTTTGCCGCTGGGTATCATTAAAATGTATTCCTTAACAATCAGATTGCAAAGAATACATGGAAAATTTCTATCATTCAAAAAGCAACACAGAAAATCAAAACAAAGGGGAGAATCACTAAACAAGAAAAAACTGTCTTTCTTTGATTCTTTTTTSCTTTTTATAAGCCAAAAGGCCTCTGAACAATTTAAGTCAGCACTCTTCAACAAATGTATGGGTTGTCAATCTAAGAAGAAAGAGTGAGCAGGAAATCTATCAGCCCCAAACTCATCTGCTGATAACTGCTTTGCAACTTTGTCGGATGTGATAGGTTTCTGCAACCACAGATGAACATAGTGCCCTAGAGACCCCCTCTGTGACAAATTAAAAGTTTTTGTTCTTCCCTCATCCCAGGATAATACTGGGTATCCTAAAATGGAAATCACCATAGAATATACTTCCTTTTTAATTACTTGTTACTCCAAAACAGGTAGCTGCAAAATCTTCAAACRTCTTAAATTCAAGTTTCAAAATTAATTAATATTAGAACCCTAGCTTTCCCATTCTTTAAAACTATGATATACTTTTAGCTCTTCCTTAATAAGCTTGCTTAATAACTAAAACATTGCAATTTGAAAGAGARGAAGTAGCTTTTGGAAGAGACCCAGAGTTTCAGATCTTCAGAATCATTACTGGTATATATAAAAGGCTAACGTGAAATTATTTTTAAAAAAATAAATAATACAAAATAAAAATAGAAAGAAGAAAGTAACTCAGAGATAAAAGTACCGTATCCAGTTGTTTTTCAAACCACTGATTTAGCTCTTTCATACAAGATGCATCCACAAGTAAATACTGATGAAAATCAGAGTAAGCAAGATAAATGCCATCTTCTGCATGCCAAAAAAAGGAATATCTTATAAGATACCAGTAAATCTTTATTGATCGTAATTCATTCAAATGATCAAAGGTCAACTTATTAAGCAAAATTCTACCATCTCCTGAATGATAATGAGCCAACTCTTGCGCTGTAGAAGCCATCTTTCCTAGGACRGCATTCATCTAAAAGAAAGTTGAAACAATTTACAAAACTTTAAGCTGCAAACATAAAATGTTTAGTTTTTTCCTTAACAGGAAATGCAAAATAAACAAAAGCAACACACAGAAAACTGAAGAGCAGGATCTGGAGCTCCATTTCAGAATCCAATCATAAACTTCGGTAAGCAGTGCTTAGTATTCGGGAATCAACAGAACTGAATAGAGGGAGAAAATATCATGGATATGGCTCGATAAAAGTTATTGGTATTTCCTGTAAGATAAGAAATCAATGCAAAAACACTTGTAGAAAAGCTGCAGCTAGCTTCTGTTTTATAATATTAGACTTCTTTAGTTAGCTTGGACTGCCTTCAAATACTGAGGCTCTGGCTGAGAATCAACCTTGTATTAGCTTAGAAGACATAACCCAATCAACTACAATATATTCCTTTTATCCAAAAGTCCACTCCAAAGATATTCTTATGCATCATAAATAAATTAAAAATAAAACTCAAGAACTCCTATCACAGGTTTTCTCAAATTTCTTGAGAGGTTGAATTTCTGAAATGGTTTTAATATGTTAGACTTCAAGTAAAGATCAAGAATTAACCAATCAACTATGATCTATTCCCAAGACGTTGTTATGTATCAGATATAAATAAAAGACAGAACTTGAGAACTCCTATAACAGGTTTTCTCCAATTCCTTGAGTAACTTATTGCATTTCTGGAACAATTTTGACATGTTATACTTCAATTAAAGATTGAGAATTCWGCTTTARGAAACAAAAGATCTTTCCTAAGAACCTACATAACTTGCTGCGGATCAAGAAAGGGGCTTTTCCTTGTAGGAATAGCTTTCTATTTTAAATATCAAAAGACCGCAAAGGACCCCCAAAACTCTGATGGAAAACCTTACAGGTCAGAGAAATCTACATGAACGTGACAAATTAAACAAGCATATCTGAATTCTTATGCTTGGCAAATTAAGGCCTGAAGACCCAAAGTTATACCGGGGCAATTCCACGATAATTTAATCTAAACAGTAATAACACAGTTCCCAAATTTCTCTCTTTATTTACTTTCTATAGCCAGTTTAGCAGCCTAAGATGAATCTTTCACAAACCCTCTCAAGCAATTAAATATTTTGTATTTTTTAACTGTTAGAGAATTTGGAAGTCATCTACTATCAGGAAAAATCAGTAAACAAATTTTCCACCATTAACAACCATATGAAATGCATAGTGCAGGTAATAACTGAATTGTCCACMGGCAAAAAATGAAAAAGAGATGACTCTGGACATGAAATATCCTATCYATATGGTCAAAAAATTAACTAATAGGAATTGGCTTCGATTTCGCACACCTCTAAATTCCTTGCTGAAAGGCTATCATCTATAGAGGTTAATTGTCCATTGACAACAGAAGTGGATGCAATTCTTGCTCTTCTTCCCTGACTTAGTGCTGAAGCCGGCCTGGTGAGCATATCATATTGAGACTGCAAAAGCCTTAGCTGTTTTTGCAACTCCAAAGCTTCGGTCTTCAGTGCAACAATATCATCCCTAGGGATAAGAGGACCATCAATAACAGAAGGAATCTAGCACGAAGGAGTGGCATTTCCTCTAACGCACTTCACATACAATTCAGCAATTTATAAGCAAATACCCCAAATCCCAWTTTTRTGCTAACAAAATCATATTATTTTCACAAGTGATGAGTTAAAAACTTAGCCTACTAAATATGAAGCTTAGATTATAAAAGGCAACTTAATATTGCAAAACTTAGTGGGAWTTCAACTGTAAAACATGCATTAACTGACTGAACAATGAAAGTTCCTACTTGAAAAAGAGTTGATGCTTGACAACTTAAAGGAATTCCTATTATGATAAAACTTCACAACATAGCGGAAATATATAAATCAAACAGATGATGTCCTCAGTCCTCCAGACCACTTCCTGTTAAACTAACACACTGACTGTGATTCGGTAGGTTAAGTGATATAAGCTGGAATGAGACCATCAAATTACAGTGCAATTTGTCACCTTATTTCTTTCAGTCCTTCCTCTGTTCCAAACACTGCTTCCTGGTTGTCTCTCCGAGTTGAGAAGGCTGAAATACTGTCATAAGCAAAATCTAGGTCCTCCCCCTGTGAGATCAAGTAATCCAGAAAAACTTGCACATGTGAGTATAGTAAGCAGTAATAAATAAGTATGGATAAACTTGTAAAATATATTGCACCGTGAATCCAACCTCATCTAAAGGGATAAATAAACAGAGTAATTTGTAAGCACTACATTGCTATCTGAACACCTTGTTCTCAAGCTATAATGCATTGTAAAGCCTCCAACAAATGTGGAGATGATTTAGCACAGTACAGAAATCCTTATTTACTCATTCTGAAATATATTGAATTAAAATCCTAAAGGGCTTCAAGATAACACCACTCTTTATTACTGACAGAATAAAGTAGTCAAAGCATTATCCGCAAGAAGAATAATAGAATCAAGAACAGATAGAATGACGTAAATCCCTTTGGAGTACTACACAAACTACATTAAAATCTAGAAAGGTAGATATTCAACCTCCATAACAGCACAGAGAACAGAAGCATTAGTAACATAAAACCCCAGGAAAACTAAGGAACAAGAGTGAAACAAGGAGCAAGGAAAAGAAGAGTTCCGCACCTCCAAAAGCTTCCCCTCCTGCAGAAATTGCTCAAACCTGAATAACACAGGATATGATATTAAGGAAAAGATCATGGTTCGATATTAATATAAACATCAGCTAGGAGATGTCAAAAAACATCACAAGCAAAAGCTGAAAGTGTAGAAGAATTATAAATGAGTACTATCAGGCATTTCCAGACAGACAAAGTATATCGCAAATGAACAAATAAAACAGATACACAAGCAGACTCCAASGGGTTCCAGCATGGAAGTAACCCTGAAAAAATTCCAGAAGTAACCCAAAGAAAGAGGAAAGGGTAGATAAGAAACAGGCAGTTATGGAAAATGAACACTCTAGGCACTGTATAACTAAGTGCATTCATGATCTACTCGCAAATCAAGTTTGCTCTTTTCTTTACCATCGAAATTGATAATTACCAATTCAAATTAACCACGATTAAATAGTAAAAAGTATAGCTCTAACTCAAAATCAAATCCCCCGCCCCACCAAAAATACTGTACGAAAACGAAATTCCAATCCGGCCAAATAAAACATCCCATGAAGTAAAAGGCATTTCAACTCTAACTTGCATATCTACATAAAGCAATATGAATTTAGATAAAGAAAGTAAAAGAGAAGGGAACAGGGAAGTCGTAACTGGGAAACCTCAGAGGATGAGAGGACGTTCGAGGGACGAAGACTGGAGCAAAGCCAATCGAGAATAGGTCGAGCGTCATCGTACTGAAAAGGCCATTCGAAACTGTCAGGGTCCAATGCCTCGTGCCCTTCGTAACCCAATTCCCCCAACAGTGCGCACAATCGCGCACCACTACCCATCTTCTACACTCTAATCCTCTCTCCTATCTGCTTTGGCAAGCCAAGGAAGAAACCATTCGATGCAAAATAACACAAGCATTCAGATCCACGCTCGATCAGCAAGGGTTACTGTTCCAAGCTAGCCCATTTTGGTTACTTACGCATTTGGTAGTCTTTCTAGTTTTGAAGTTCTGACYGATGAGAAATTGAAATGTAGAAACTCGGGACAAAAAGTTAAACTCGAGAAATACTTTGGCGCCGGCCGGACCTGATTTCAGAGAATCAGGGAGATATCTCTTGTAGATAATACAATTTGAAATTCAGGAAAGAACGTTTTCCTTCCCCCCATTTATATTCTCTGGTTTCATTTTTCTTTTTAAAAGATAAATTCAGACACACTATTTAAATTTCTTTTTCTCCAAATGAAAATTTCACTTTTGTTTCACAGCAAAATAAAACGATTTTTTATCAAAATATTATATATTTCATCGAATAATAAAATGTTATACCTTTTATATTGATTCTAAAATTATAAAAATTACTCTTTTAATTTTATTATCGATTCCTATAATTTTACAAAGTGTTGCTTCTCTAATATCAAATGAATATCAATTTATTTATTATAGTATATTACTTATGGCAATTAACCTAATCTTGAACTATAACCTGTCACATAGCTTAATTTAAACTTGAAATCATTAATTGTAAATATGATCAAGCGTCCACGAAAAGATGAAATTTTGCTCCATTATAAATATATGCTAAATTACTAATATTAAAAATTATATTTAAACACAATCATTGAAAAATCAAATCAACAATGTTATTTATAAATAAATAATAAGATTTCAATATATTATATTATAAAAAAACTTCAATCAACTTACAATAAAATTACTTTTAGAAACTCAAATGTAATTTATGTGACCAATTGTTTGTTCCCGTCGATGTGAGCTCTTGAGGAAGATAAAAAATTAAATCATCAAGAGCAGATAGTGTATCAAATGGCACAAATTGATCAAAAATGGCTAATGGCAATTCCCAAAGTCCACAYGTAGCTACTTTTGAGATTACAATTGACATCAACAATTATTAAATCAATTGCTACCCAAACTTAAAAGTTACTTTTAAACTTCTCAAACTTAAATYGTTACTATTGAATCAAAAGTCACTGTAAAAGCATTCGATAAACCTTAACTGCTACAAAACTGTTACTAAGAAAAGTTGTCAACTCATTTGCTATGAAAAGTACACTTTCAACTGCTGTAACACATCACTTCCCCTAATACGAATGTCAAATTGGCCCGTAAACAATGAATTATTCGTAAATTTTGATATTTCTCATGGTCATACCTGATCATTGGCTGAGAAATGTTAAATAAATGAGTAATACATCAACATTTTCCCCTTTTGGTTTTGTTTGCAAAAATAGCCCACCATTCGGCATAATTGCTTATCGCTATTTTGGGTTCAATCTAACTCTACTTAGCAAATTAACTCAGTTAGAACACATACTTAGCCAATCCACAAATTCTCATGGTTTTTTACTTCTCTAGATTCAAAGACTCGCAGCCCTTGTGTAGCTTTACCCTGAATTTCCAAAATGTTTGACACAAATCAGTATAGTGGCATGCGATCCCATGACTCAAGTGAGACTCAAAACTCAACCAACCCTGAAAATGGCCAGTTTCATCCATAATATCTCAAGAAAACCGCAGCCCTCTAGAAGAAAGCCAGTGATGCCACAACAGATGCGGTAATTAACTATAGACATTATAGTGATTAAGAGAAAAAGCAAAAGTTATTATATAGCCCCGCCTAGAACATCCAAGTTTCAAATAGCGGAACTGTATATACATTTTAAAGAACTTCAACTACCACAAAGCCATCTTCAAAGAATGCAGTAGCAGCTTAGTACCATGACAAACCAGAGGTTGAAGAAAAGAGGAAGCAGCGACATTGAGGTTTGCAGCTCAGGAGCTCTAGGCTTGCAGATTTCATCCAGTCAATGTAATTTCAACTTAATTTAGCATTCCATTTGCTAGATCATAACCACAGAACAAAGAAACTCCAATTGTGACTTCTGAAGCCCATGTGATACCCTAAAAAAGGACTCCCTCAAAAGGTTATGATCTATCATTAAAAGCATGGAAATGCTTTCGGCGGAACCTTCACTAGTTTTCTGGTCATTCACCATCGCTCTCAGAAATATATTGCTTGGCATTGAATGGTGAATTCCTCGAGGCTGAATCAAGGCTCCTAAAATCATTTCCTCCATTCATGGGTGCAAAGACTGCAAGTTCAACACGTATGATCATCCAAGTAGTATAGTTGAAAGAGCAATAAACATTAAAATAAAACACTTTAAGAAAATAAATTTAGATGTCCAAGCATTTAGTATGTGTGTACGAGCATGTGTGCGGATGTGTGTGTGTTTGTGTGTGCATGTATGGGTGTATGTGCACAAGTGCGAACGGAAATCTGTTTAAATGTTTCTAAACGTCCTACTTCTCTAAAATGCTTCCTTGTGTGTGTTCACGGGTGTATGCATGTGCGGGTGCGCGTTTGTGTGTGTGTGGGTGTGTCTGTGTTTGTGTTCTTAAATTTTTGTTTATGTTTCTAAACTTCATACTTTTCTAAAATGCTTACTAGTGTGTGTGCATGAGCATGTGCGTGGATGTGTGGGTGCATGTGTGTTTGTGTGTGGGTATGTATGTGTCTGTGGGTGTGAGTGTGTGTGTGGGGATATGGGTGTGCGCGGGTGTATATGTGCATATGTACAAACAAAAATTTTTATTTATGTTTCTAAAGTTCCTACTTCTCAAAAATACTTACTTGTGTGTGCGTAGGGTGTGTGCACGTGTGTGCATGTGCATGTGTGGGGGTGTGTGTGTGCGCGTTTGTGTGTCTGTGGGTGGGTGTGGGTTTGTGTGCGTTCTTAAATTTTTGTTTATGTTTCTAAACTTCCTATTTTTCTAAAATACATACTAGTGTGGTGTGCACGAGCGTGTGTGTTGATGTGTATGGTATGTGTGCACGAGCGTGTGTGTAGATGTATGTGTCCATGTATGGGTGTGTGTGTGTTGGGGGATGTGTGTGCGTGCGCCTGTGAGTGTGGGTGAGTGTGGGTGGGTGTGTGTGATATGTGTGTGGGTGGGTGGGTGTGTTCTTAAATATTTGTTTATGTTTATAAACTTTCTACTTTCCTAAAATGCTTACTTGTGTGCACGTTTCTAAACTTCCTACTTTTCAAAAATGCGTACTAGTATATGCCTGGTGCACGACGCAGCGCTGTTACCCGTGTGTGGGTGTGTGTGGGTTCATGTATGGGTGTGTTTGGTGTGTGATGGCGCACTGTATCGCTGCGTGTGTTTACAACATGGTAAATTTTTGTTTCGCTGTTTTCCTACATCGTCCTACTTCCTCCATCTATGAAATAGTATTACTTTGTGTCATGTGTGTAAGGGCCGTGGTGGTTGGGTGTGTTGTTCGGTGCGTCGCTGGGATCGACTTGTTGAGGCTGTGTTGTGGGGGTGCGTGTGGGTGTTCTCTCGGCTAAATTTTTTTATTTATGTTTTTAAAGTTCCTACTTTCCTAAATATGCCTTACTAGTGTTAGCATATGGTGCTCTTCTCCTCACCAACTTCTCCTACTTTTCAAAAAATACTCTACTAGTGTTGTTGTGGATACTGTGTGGGCGCTGCACCTCCAGCTGTGCTGCAGCTATTTTACGCTGGTGGCCGGCACACTCAGCCATGCGCTGCGTGCGCCGCGGGGTGCTGCTCTGTGGCTGCGCATTGCTGTGGCGCGCTGTCGTGTTGTGTACAGTGCGACACGGAAATCTTTTAAAGTTTTCTAAACAGTCCAACTTCCTTTAGAAATCAACCTTCACTTGGTGTGGGCTTCTGTTAGGCCGCGGATGTTTATGTGCATTGTGGCGTGGTGTTGTTGACGTAGGATATGAGACTGTTTGTTGCTACTATGATCGTAATGTGTCTGCCAGTATCGCAATTTGTGCTCGTGTGTGTGGCGGAGGTCTCTGTGCTTCTTTAAGATTCTGGATTATTCTCATAGTGTAATATCATACAATTTTCAATACTTTACGTACATAATGGCTTACCTCAGCGGTCGTGTTGCACGCAGGAATAGCTCGTGTGAATGTGTGTTCGGTGGCTGTAGGGTGTGTGTTGGGAGATCTGCTAGTGTGTGTCCGCGTTGCTGTGTCTTGGCGCGGAGGTGGTGCGTGGTGAGCTGGCGGGGGTGTGTGTGCGCTCAGCGGGATATGCGCTGTGGTGGTGTTGTGCGGGTATATGTGTGGCATGGTACAAATGCAACTCCTTCTCTATTCAATGGTTATCAGTACACCACCTTCCACTTCTCTATAAATACATTCACATATGTGATGTGTAAACTGCAGGGTGTGGCCATCGTACTTGTGTGCATCGGTACGTTGGGTGTCAAGGTGTCGCTCGTGCGCGCGCCGCGTTTGGCTGTGTCTATCGCAGTGGGTTGTGTGGGTGTGGATGTGTGGTGGTTATTAAACTTTTATTTACTCTTTCCTAAACTTCTTACTTTTTAATGCTTACTAGTGTGTGTGTGCATCCGAGCTTGGTCTGGTGTTGATATGGCTCATTGGTTAAATGTGTGCGCACGAAGCGTGTATGTGGCATGTTTTCACCCGAGCGTGGTGTGTGATGTGTGTGCCGTGGTGTGGGTTGGGTGTGTTGGGGGAATTGTGGTGTGGTGTTTTGTGTGGGTTGGTCCAGTGTGTGCGTGCATGTTTGGTGTGGGGTATAGGGGGTGTGTGGTATGGTATGTGGGTGGGGGCTGTGTGTGGGTGTAGGGGGTGGCATGTGTTCTTAAATTTTGGTTATATGTTTCCTTAAACTTCCATATTTTTCCTAAAATGCTTACTTGTGTGCATGTTTCTAAACTTCCTACTTTTCAAAAATGCTTACTAGTGTGTGTGCACGAGCATTTGTGTGGATGTATGTGGGTTCATGTATGTGTGTTTGTGTGTGCGCGCATGTAAGTGCGCGTGTACAAATGAAAATTTTTGTTTATGTTTCTAAACGTCCTACTTCTCTAAAATGCTTACTAGTATGTATGCACGGGTGTGTGGTTTTGTGTGCGTGTGCATGTGTAGGTTTGGGTGTGTGCGCGGTATGTGTGTGTGTTCCTAAATTTTTATTTATGTTTTTAAAGTTCCTACTTTCCTAAAATGCTTACTTGTGTGCATATATTTCTAAACTTCCTACTTTTCAAAAATGTTTACTAGTATGTGTGCATGAGCATGTGTGTGGATATGTGTGGGTGCATGTGTATGTGTTTGTGTGTGTGCATGTGTGGGTGTGTGTGTTAGGGGATGTGTGTGTGTGTGTTTGTGGGTGTGTGTGGACAAGTGCGAACGAAAATCTTTTTAAATGTTTCTAAACGTCCTACTTCTCTAAAATGTTTACTTGTGTGTGTTCGTATGTGTGCGTGTGTATGTGCCGGTGCGCATTTGTGTATGTGCGTGAGGGTGTGGATATCTTTGTTCTTTAATTTTTGTTTATGTTTCTAAACTTAATATTTTTCTAAAATGCTTAGTAGTGGGGCGTGCATGAGCATGTGTATGAATGTGTGTGGTGCGTGTGTGTTGGGGGATGTGTGTGTGTGTTAGGGGATCTGTGTGTGGGTATGGGTGTGTGGTGTGTGTGTGGGTGCATGTGTGGGGGTGTGTGTGTTTGTGGGTGTAGGTGTGTGTGTATGGGTGTGGGTGTGTAGGTGTGCGCCGGTGTATGTGTGCGTGTGTACAAACGAAAATTTTTATTTATATTTCTAAACGTCCTACTTCTCAAAAATACTTACTTGTGTGTGCATGGGATGTGCGTGTGTGTATGTGCACTTGCATGTGTGGATGTGTGTGTGGGTATGTGTGTGCGCGTTTGTGTGTCTATGGGCGGGTGTAGGTGTGGGTGTGTGTGCGTTCTTAAACTTTTGTTTATGTTTCTAAACTTCCTATTTTTCTAAAATGCATACTAGTGTGTGTGCACGAGCATGTGTGTTGATGTGTGTGGTGTGTGTGCATGAGCGTGTATGGATGTGTGTGTTTGTGTGTGTGTCCATGTGTCAGTGGGTGTGTGTGTTAAGGGATGTGTGTGCGTGCGCCGTGGGTGTAGGTGAGTATGGGTGGGTGTGAGTGTTCTTAAATTTTTGTTTATGTTTCTAAACTTCTTACTTTTCAAAAATGCTTACTATTGTGTATGCACGAGCGTGTGTGTGGATGTGTGTGGGTTAATGTATGTGTATTTGTGTATGTGTGCATGTGTGTGCATGAGTACAAATGGAAATTTTTGTTTATGTTGCTAAACGTCTTACTTCTCTAAAATACTTGTATATGTGCACGTCTATGTGTGTTTGCATGCGTGTGCATGTGGGGGGTGTGTGTGTGTGGGTGTGTGGGTGTTCTTAAATTTTTATTTATGTTTTTAAAGTTCCTACTTTCCTAAAATGCTTACTTGTGTACATATATTTCTAAACTTCTTACTTTTCAAAAATGCTTACTAGTGTGTGTGGATATATGTGGGTGCATGTGTGTGTTTGTTTGTGTGCATGTGTAGGTGTGTGTGTGTTGGGGACATGTGTGTCTTTGTGGGTGTGTGTGTGTACAAGTGCAAACGAAAATCTTTTTAAATGTTTCTAAACATTCTACTTCTCTAAAATGCTTACTTGTGTGTGTGCGTGTGTGTGCGTGGGTATGTGTTTGCGTACGTGTGTATGTGCGGGTGTGCATTTGTGTGTGTAGGAGGGGGTGTCTGTGTTCTTAAATTTTTATTTATGTTTTTAAACTTCATACTTATCTAAAATGCTATGTGTGTGGGTGTGTGTGGGGCGGTGTGTGTGTGTTTGGGGAGGGGTGTGTGTGTGGGTGTGTGCAGGTATATGTGTGCGTGTGTACAAACGAAAATTTTTATTTATATTTCTACTTCTCTAAAATGCTTACTTGTATGTGCACGGGGTGTGGCATGTGTGTGTGCGTGTGTGGGGGGTGTGTAGGTGTGTGTATGCGCGTTTGTGTGTCTATGGGTGGGTGTGTGGGTGTGGGTGGTGTGTGTGTTTCTAAATTTTTGTTTATATGTTCCCTAAACTTCTACTTTTTTAAATGCTTACTGAGTGTGTGTCTGACGTGTTGTTGATAATGTGTGGTTGTGGTGCCACGAAGCGTGCTGGTGTGGTGTGGTGGTGTGTGCTTTGGAGATGTGGTATATTGTGTTTTTTGTGGGTTTTGGGTTGGTGTGTGCGGCATTGTTTTTGTAAGGTGTAGGTGTGTGTGTGTGGTAATGTGGGTGGGTCGTGTGTGGGTGTGGGTGGGGTATGTGTTCTTAATTCTTTTTTTATGTTTCTAAACTTCCTACTTTCCCTAAAATGCCTTACTGGCTGTTGTATGTTTTAAACTTCCTACTTTTCAAATCTTACTGACGTGTGGTGCACAGAGCATTTAATTGTGGATGTATGTAGTTTATGGTAAGTTGTGTATTCGGTGTGTGCATGGTATAAAGGAAATTTTTGTTTATGTTTCTAAAACGTCCTACTTCTCTAAAATACTTTACTAATGTATGTATGCTCACGGCGTGTGTTGGTTTGATGTGTGGCAATCGGTGTGGGGTGGGTGTGTGTGGCTGTAATGTTTGTGGGGGTTCCTAATTTTATTTATGTTTTTAAGTTCTACTTTCTAAAACTTACTTGTGTGCATATGTGTTCTAAACTTTCCTACTTTCAAAAATTGCTTACTAGTGGTGTGTGCAATGAGCCGTGTGTGTGGGAATATGTGTGGGTGCATGTATGTGTTTGTGTTGTGCTGTGTGGGGTGTGGTGGAGGGATGTGTGTGGTGTGTTTGTGGGTATGTGTGTACAAGTGCAGTACGAAATCTTTTTAATCTTTCTAACGTCTACTTCCTCTAAATGTTTTACTTTTGGTGTGTTACGTAGTGTGCAATGTGCGTGTGTAGGTGTTTTGTGTGCAATGTGGTATTGTGCGAGTTGACATTGTGTAATTCGTGAGGGCGGGGTGGAGTCTTTTGTTCCTTTAATTTTTGCTTATGTTTCTAAACTAATACTCTAAAAATGCTTACTAGTGGGCGTGCATGAGCAATGTGTGTGATGTGTGGGTGGTGTGTGTCCTTATTGGGGAATGTTGTGTGGGTGTGGGTGTGTGGTGTTGTGGGGATGTGGTGGGGCATGTGTGTTTGTGGTATGGTGTGTGTGTGTGGTTTGGGGCGCGTGTGTGTGCGGGTGTTGTGTCAGTGTGTACACGAAAATTTTTTATTTTTTAAATTTCCTAACGTACCGACGTTCTCAAAAATACTTCTTGTGTGTGCACGGTTGATGCGGCGTGTGTGATGTGGGCATGATTTTGAATGTGTGGAGAGGAGTGTGTGTGATGGTGCTCGTTTATCGTATCCTGTGGGGGGTGTGGGTGTTGGTGTGTGTGCCGTTTTCCTTAAATTTTTGGTTTTTGGTTTTCCTTAAACTTTCTACTTTCCTAAAGCTACAGTGTTATGCACGAGCAATAGTGGTGTGGACAGAGTGTGGTGGGGTTTGTGTATGTGTATGTCATTGTGTGGTTGTGGGTGTGGTTTTGGGGGATTTTGTGTGCGCGCCTGGGGTGGGGTGGGGTGTGTTGGGGTATATGTGTAGGTGGTGTGTGTGTTCTTAATTTTTGTTTATGTTTCTAAACTTCCTACATTCCTAAAATTGCTTACTTGTGGTGCACGTTTTTAAACTTCCTACTTTTCCAAAATGCTTACCTAGTGTGTGTGCACGAGCGTGTTGTGGATGTGTGTGGGTTCCATGGTATGTGTATTTGTGTGTGTCGCGCATTGCGCATGTGTGTGCGTGTGTACAAATGGAAATTTTTGTTTATGTTTCTAAACGTCCTACTTCTCTAAAATGCTTACTTGTATGTGTGCACGTGTGTGTGTGTTTGTGTGCGTGTGCGTATGCATGTGAGGGGTGTGTATGTGGGTGTAGGTGGGCATGTATGGGTGTAGGTGTGTGTGTGTTCTTAAATTTTTATTTATGTTTTTAAAGTTCCTACTTTCCTAAAATGCTTACTTGTGTACATATGTTTCTAAACTTCCTATTTTTCAAAAATGCTTACTAGTGTGTGTGGATATGTGTGGGTGCATGTGGGTGTGGGTGTGTGCATGTGTGGGTATAGGTGTGGGTGGGTGTGTGTGTGTGTGTTTGTGGGTCTGTGTGTACAAGTGCGAACGAAAACCCTTTTAAGTGTTTCTAAACGTCCTACTTCTCTAAAATGCTTACTTATGTGTGTGCACGGACGTATGCATGTGCTTATGTGTTTGCGTGGGTATGTGTTTGTGTACGTGTGTATGTGCGGGTGCACATTTGTGTGTGTGTGTGTGGGGGTTTGGGTGTCTGTGTTCTTAAATTTTTATTTATGTTTCTAAACTTCATACTTTTCTACAATACTTATTAGTGTGCATGCACGAGCATGTGTGTGAATGTGTGTGGGTGTGTAGGTGTGTGTGTTGGGGGATGTGTGCGTGTAGGGGTGTGTGTGTGTTAGGGGATGTGTTTGTGGGTGTGTGCGGCCATATGTGTGCGTGTGTACAAACGAAAATTTTTGTTTATGTTTCTATTTCTCTAAAATGCTTACTTGTGTGTGCACGGGGTGTGGCGTGTGTGCACGGGGTGTGGCGTGTGTGGGGGTGTGTGAAGGTATGTGTGTGCGCGTTTGTGTGTCTGTGGGTGGGTGTGTAGGTATAGATGTGTGTGTTCTTAAATTTTTGTTTATATTTCTAAACATCCTACTTTTATAAAATGCTTACTAGTGTGTGTGCATAAGCGTGTGTGTTGATATGTGTGGTTTGTGTGCACGAGCATGTGTGTGGATGTGTGTGTGCATGTGTGGGTGTGTGTGTTGGGGGATGTGTGTGTGTTTGTTTGGGTGTGGGTGGGTGTGTGCGTGCATGTTTGTGTGGGTGTAGGGGTGTGTGTGTGGTTTGTGGGTGGGGTCGGTGTGTGGGTGGGGTATTGGGCATGGTGGGGTGGGTGGGTGTGTGTGTGGTGTTCTTAAATTTTTTGTTTATGTTTTAAACTCCTACTCTTTTCTAAATGCTTACTTGTGTGCATGTTCTAAACTTTCTACTTTTCAAATTGCTTACTTAGTAGTGTCACGAGCATGTGCGTAGATGTAATGTGGGTTCAGTTATGTTATTTTGTGTGTGGAGCCCATGTGTGTGCGTGTGTACAAATTTGGTAGTTTTTTTGTTATGTTTTTTTACAAACGTCCTATTCCTCTAAAATGCTTGCATGTAGGTGCCGTGTGTTGTGTTTTCTGTGCGTTGCAATTGTGGGGGTGTGTGTTTGTGGGTGTGGTGGGTGTGTTTTTGTTCTTAAATTTTTTATTTATATTTTTAAAGTTCCTACTTCCTAAAATGCTTACTTTTTTACATTGTTCTAAACCTTCTCCTACTTTTCAAAATGCTTTACTAATGTGTGGGGATATGTGTGGGTGCATGTGTTGTGTTTGGTGTGGGTTCATGAGGGGTGGGGGGGGGGGGGGGGGGGTTGGGGTGTTTGTGTGCATGTGTGGTGTTGTGTTGTGTTTGTGGCTGTGTTGTGTACAAGTGCGAACGAAAATTTTTTAAATGTTTCTATACGTCCTACTTCTCTAAAATATTTACTTGTGTGTATGCACGGATGTATCGTGTGCGTGTGGGTATACACCAC